>JAOTRH010167206.1:0-12567 GCA_034768845.1 Heliamphora exappendiculata
TCATATGTTGCATGCTCCGGACAGTCATCTCAGCTTTTGGATATACATTGTCGGTTGGGCCATCCTTCCTTGCCGAGACTGAAGAAATTATGTCCCAGTTTCAGTCAAGCTACACAGTTAGAATGCGAGTCATGTCGTTTTATTAAGCACCTGCGTATGCCTTATGTGTCAAGGAATAATAATGGGACCATGATTCCTTTTTCTTTAGTTCATTTAGATGTATGGGGTCCGTGTCCTGTCACATCTTTATTTGGATTTTGGTACTTTGTCACGTTTGTTAATGACTGTTCTCGAATTACTTATCTTTATCTTATGAAGAATCGTTCTGAATTATCGACTGTCTTCACTAATTTTTGTCAAGAAGTCCAAACTCAATTTGGAAAGACTATTCAAATTCTCCGCAGTAATAATGGGGGTGAATACAATGGTGGCAGATTGGGTACCTACTTGCGCACCTATGGAATTATTCACAAAACATCATGTTCAGACACCCCACAACAGAATGGCGTGGCTGAGAGAAAGAATAGGCATCTATTGAAAACTGCTCGTGCTCTGATGTTCCAAATGAAGGTTCCCAAAGTGTTCTGCAGTGAAGCTGTATTGACAGCATGCTATCTTATTAATCGATTACCGTCTTCTATCCTCCATGGTGCTATACCCTTATCAATTTTACTTCATCAGCAAAAAATCCTTTTTCATTACCACTAAAGATTTTTGGATGTGTGCTATGTGCGCGATACGAGGCCGAATATGACAAAGTTAGCCTGCATTAAGACTAGCTTTTTTTAGAGGCTTTTAGTCTTTTAGGCTTTTGATGTCAAATCATGGCTTTTTGCGTCAAATCATGACTTTTTTTGTGAGAGAAAAAGTAAAAAAAACTTGACTTTTTTTGTAGGAACCCAAACGAAGTGGCTTTTTTCAGTAGAAAAAGCCAAAAAGCCTGGATTAAAAGCCAGGCCAAACACAGGCTTAGATGCTCGAGCCTTAAAGTGTGCTTTCATGGTATATCCTAAGACAGAAAGAATATCGTTGTTACAGTCCAAAATTGCGACGGTTCCTTGTCTCCCGAGATGTGGTGTTTGTTGAGTCTGCTTCATTTTATGCATCAGCGACTCCACCTGTCTCCACTGGTGCTGATGATTCAGATCAGATTCTGCTGTATCCCTCCTCCACCGATTTTCTAGTGGCCCTGCCTCCAGTTCCCTGGTCCCAAGTTGACATTTCTGAGACGACTTCTCTGGCTATCCCACAGACGCATGTGCCCTTCTCATCCTCAAAATCATCTTCTCCTGGCCCCACCACCTCTCCTCTACCAGAGTCAGTCTCCTCTCCGCTGGATCCGACCTCTGATCAGGTAAGTGATCATCTTATTATTTTACGCAGGTCTTATCGTAGTCGTCGGGATCATCCCTTACATATTACCTCGTATCGTGGTTTACCTACTACTATCCAGAAGGGTATTACTACCCTTGATCAGCATTCTTTACCGTGCTCTATTGTCGATGCCTCATCCAAATTGGCGTCAAGCTATGATTGAGGAAATGAATGCGCTTGAGGCTAATCATACATGAGACCTGGTGAGTCTTCCTCCTAAGAAGACAGCTATCGGGTGTAAGTGGGTGTATGCTGTCAAACTTCATTCTGATGGCACTCTTGAGAGGTTGAAAGCCCATTTGGTGGCCAAGAGTTATGCTTAGACTGATGGCCTTGACTATTTTGATAGCTTCTCCCATGTTGCGAAGATGGCCTCCATTCGTCTATTCTTGTCTCTGGCTGCTTCCCATCAGTGGCCTTTGTATCAACTGCATGTGAAGAATGCTTTTTTGCATGGTGATCTGGGGAAAGAAGTTTATATGGAGCAATCGCCTGGTTTTGTTGCTCATGGGAGGTCTAATCATGTCTGTCGTCTACGGCATTCATTATATAGTCTGAAGCAGTCTCCCAGGGCTTGGTTTGGCCGTTTCAGCTCAGTCGTTCAGGAATTTGGCCTTCGGCAGTTAGCAAATGATCATACTGTCTTCTTTCAACATACCTCAACAGGTTGCATATTACTTGTTGTTTATGTGGATGACATTGTTATTGCCGGAAGTGACAGTAAAGGGATTGCTACCCTTAAATCCTTCCTGGGCACTAAGTTTCCGACGAAAGATCTTGGTGAACGTCAATACTTCCTGGGTATTGAAATAACTAGGAATATGAAAGGTGTGTTCATCTCTCAGCGGAAATATGTTCTTGACATTCTGGAGCGAGCAGGGTATATGAATGCTAAAGGAGTGGACTCCCCTATAGAGTCTAATGTCAAGCTAGCGCCGAAAGGAGCGATTCTCTCGGATCCTGAACAATATCGACGCACAGAGGACAGCTTAACTATCTTACTACCATGACTCGTCCAGATATTGCTTATCCGGTAAGTGTAGTGAGTCAGTTCTTGTCTAATCCTCGTGTTCCTCATTGGCAAGCAGTGTTACGTATTCTTCGATACCTACACAAAAATCCAGGCAAGGGAATTCAGTTTTCTGTTCATGGCCATATGAGAATGGAAAGGTACTCTGATGCTGATTGGGTTGGATGTATATTTGACAGGCGATCCACATCTAGTTACTCTGTATTTGTTGGTAGGAATTTGGTTTCTTGAAAGAGCAAGAAGTAGACTGTGGTATTCCGATCTAGTGCTAAGGCCGAATACCGTGCTACGGCATTAGCAACTGCTGAGATTATGTGGCTTCAACAGATTTTGACAAAGTTACACTTTCTCCTTGAAGACTGCCAAACTCTGGGTTGATAATACCTCCGCTATTTATATTTCCACAAATCCAGTGTTTCATGAGCGAACGAAACACATTGAGGTTGACTGCCATTTTATCCGTGAAGACTATCAGAAAGAAATTGTTACATTTGGATCTATTCCTACTGGAGAACAAGTGGCTAATATTTTCACTAAATCTTTACTGGGTCCGCGTGTCTCCTATTTATGTAACAAGCAGGGCTTGGTAGATATATATACTCCAGCTTGAGGGGGGTGTTAGTAGTTTATTATTATTGTTATTAGTATTCTATAATTATTATCCGGTGTGTGTCGGTGTATGGTTGTAATAGTAGTTCCTAGTTTTATTATAAATAAGAATGTTTGCTGACCCATTAGGATACGGCTTCCCATTATTCTCTTTCTAATAACAGTAGGATCCAGAAAGATTGGGTAATCCAGTTTTGACCCATTTTGTGTATTTTTTGTTACTATTTTCTCATAGCTCACAGCTAGCTATATCTGAATACTCAAATGGAGGAAAAAAGACATCTCACAAAAGAAAACCAAATCATTCAATCAATGGAAAATATATTTTGTCATTGTTTTCCTTTTCTCTTTTTAGCTGCTTCTTCTCCTCTTTTTCTTTCTCTGTCAGTTTTCATTTTTTCAATTCTTTGCTTTATTTGTGATCTGGAGGAAAAAAAGACATCTCACAAAAGAAAACCAAATCATTCAATCTATGGAAAATATATTTTGTCATTGTTTTCCATTTCTTTTTTTAGCTGCTTCTTCTCCTCTCTTTCTTTCTCCATGTCAGTTTTCATTTTTTCAATTATTTGCTTTATTTGTGATCTGTGGTGATGTTTAATGAGATATTATTTGTTTTTTATAAATTCACATTTGTGATTTTTGTTACTTCTGTTTTGGTTTATTCTTCTTCATAATTCTGTTTTGTGTGGTTTCATTGTTGTTCTTTCTATTTATAAGTCATTTTTGTATCAGGTTAGCTAATTATTATCTATGCATTTTGAAGCAATCACTAATCATAATAAACATTATTGTACTCTTTGTTTATTTTGGTAAGATCTTACGATCCTCAATCCGATCCAATAGACTCCAAAATCGCTCCAGCGTAGGATGCTGATTTTGACACCCTTGGTTGCAAAGAAGTGTATTTTTACCAAGTGCATTATGTTCAGTTGAAGAGCAAATATTGTGTATTATGAGATATAAGAATGGCCATATATCTGGAATTCAACTGATAGCTTCCATTGTTACAATTTGTTAATACTTAACATGCTTTACTCAGCAGAGAACAATAGGTAATCTATTTCTATTTCCTAATACAAATAAGAATTGCTAATAGCATGAAATAATGAGGCAAAATAAACATCAATAGCATGGAAATTATTTGTAGAATTAAGAGCAACTTACAGTGACTCCTGCACGTACTACAAGCTTGTGTGGAACATTATTCACATCTACACAGTAGAATCTTATCCTGCATTAATGCATACTGCATAAATTTTGTTATAGTGGGTCACCAAGTGAATTAAATTAGGAAAAGTTTGTATGCTAGAAATAGTTTAGGTACACATACAATGAAGTGTAGCTGGTTGTACACAACGACAGAGAAGCACACGCATGATGTACAAGGATTTAACATGGTTTTCTTTGATTACTTTCTGTTGGAAATGGAGATGTTGAACATTTCACGCAAGTAGGAAATGACATGGAAATAGAATTGGGGACTTCTCAAATTAGAAGAAAGTAATCACAAACGTGAAATGATAAAAATAAATAAATAAATAAATAACTAGTGACAATTTGGAAACCTACAGAAGGCTTGAGGAATACTGTTATCAAGTTTTTTTTGTTCTTCTTTTCTTTTTTTTGGGGGGGGGGGTGTTGCCCTACTCAATTCACTAATTTCTTCCTCCCTTGTAATGCACTCTCACTTTGCTGTAGAAATTCTTACTATATGACAGTATTGTCAATGATGTGAATCATTTAACAAATCCTTGGACAGGATCTTTTGAAGCCATCAATTAGCAACTTGCAATATGGTTGTTCTGATTTCTTTGCATCTTTTTCCTACAAGTAAAAAATTATTAAAGAATAAAGCACATCTCTGAACAGTAGCAAAAAACCATCACAGGAGCCTAAGTACTGACAGGAAGATATAAAACACCAAAGAACTAAACAAATGATGCAAAAGAAAGCTCTAGATGTTCAAAACACCTATAAATTCCTTTCTCTCCAACTACACCACATCAAACACACTGGAGTAGCATTCGACGTTTCTTCCTCCTTTTTTCTCGGGCAGCCATAACCAGACTCGTTTAAAGATCTTTGCATCTATTACCGCAACTATAAACATGGTATTTTTGGCATTGATATCTGTTAAAAATTTGTAATCTATAATACAATACACCAGAACCTTGACAATGACATATATGTGGCAATCCAAGTGTTCTCTCTCTCTCTCTCTCTCTCTCTCTCTCTCTCTCTCTCCGGTGCTTTTCTTCCTTTTCTTCCCAACCAAGATTTTACATGCCTTCTCTCTCTCTACAAGGCTGCAAGAGTCGCAGAGCCTGTACTTGCTCGCAGAGCCTGTTCTTTCCATTTCTCTCTCTGTCTCTCTACATCCTGTTCTTTCCGTTTCTCTCTCACTTCCTCTCCTCTCTCTATCTGTTTTAGTGTTCCTTCAGAGAGAGACCCATTCAGTGTTAGTTCAGCTCGAAATCTTTGAGGGAGAGAGGGATACCATCAGAGCCATTTTGTTGGGAGAGTTTGTCGAACGGAATACCATCGGAGAAATCCCCCATTAAATGTCTCTTCGCGTATTTGCCCTTTCTTCAGGTAAATCTCCCTTTCCCTCGAAAACCATGGCAGCCCCCTCTCTGTTTTCCGAAAGAGTGTGTGCGTGCGTGTATAAGAACCGGTCTCTGTTTTTCGATTATAATCTGTATAATGGTTTACATATAATCTATATATAAAATGGTAAACCATCGTCTCTGTGTAATTGTTTCTCTTGATTATTTTTTTCATTCTAGGACTGTGGTGATTTGCATTTTTTGATTAGATTGCATTTCTGGGGTGACAACAGCTATAATGTACAGGCAAGACTCCAAAATAAATTGAAACAAAACTTCAAACCATTCCCCAAAATGACAGTTTACAATTTTTATGCTAAATGCAGATATTGATCTGAACTCAAAGCCTCTCATTGTTTCAAGGTCTTAAAATTCAAATTCAGGTTAACAATTCTATAACTCTGTAGTTAGCATCCCTAATTTAAACAGATAAGGAATACACCAAACTTTTCATTAAAGGAACAATTACACTACATGTTGCCTCTTAATGGGCATATGCCAACACCCACAAACGATGTTAACTAAATCTTACTCCTATATATTATGTAAAGATTACCTAAAATAAGACATCATATCAAAAGCTTCAACCCTATTTGCACACATTTTTATAGCAGAACAAAAGGAAGTATAGAATTTCATTTTTCCATCTCATATCTCAAGTGTTACAAGAACCCAAATAATCTCGCAGGCTAATGCTTGAATGAAATTTACATACTATCTACTAGGAGTTCCCTAACCTGGTTGCAGTGATAATGCTACTTGAAAATGTTCAAGGCACAAGGTTGACTGCTACTTCTATTTTTTCAGTTTTTCATTTTGTACTTTGTTTGATACGGTCAAAGTGCTTTTCATAAAACCATATCTATGATTTCAATTACATGTTTTGGCTTAACAAGGCAGATTACTAAAGCCAATAAATACAGGGGTTTAAGAGAATTTCTACTCCCAACATTGTAAAACTCTTCGCTTAGCACAAAATTATGAGTGCATTTGAGACCAAATAATAGTGCATTAGAGCCATGTTTTGTTGTAAAATTAGATCTCATGATACTGCAGCACTAGAAAAGATAAAATTAGGATTGAAAAGATTTATAGAATGGTAGGAGTTAAATCAATTGAGGACAAGTTGAGAGAAAATAGATTAAGATAGTTTGAATATATACAACGTAGACCAGTTAATGCCGTAGAAAGAAAAAGCGACAATATCATGGGTAATAAAAATACTAGGAAGAAGGATAGACCTAAATTGACATGGAACATTATAATATGCTATAGTAAGGAAAAACGACAATATTACGGGTAATGAAAACACTAGGAGGAAGAATAGACCGTAGACTTAAATTGAGATGAAATGTTGTAATAAAAAAAATATGAACTCATTAAAACTAACTCAATACATGGGTCTTAACAAAGCATAATAGCGTAAAATGATTCATGTAGCTGACCCCAATTGATTGGGACAAAGTCTTAATTTTGTTTGATTCGGTAAATTAGATCTCTTAACTAGTTAACCTTTGTTCCTTTTCAGTTCATTTGGTCTTGAAGAGAAAAACATAATCAATAATTTATTTGTTCAATGTTAGTACTCGACCCAAGTTTAATGAATAAAATGTTAATAGTTATCCTGACATTTTTCTTGACATTGATTATTGAGTTTTATTTCTTAGAAAGATCCATTCTTACTGTAGCATCACATGTCAGAGATGCATTAAAACAGTTTTTTTACGTCTGTTACGACTAGCAAAACAATTTGTCAAATAATCTTACTACTAAATCAATTAGCTTTTTTTTCATTTAGTTTTCATGTTTTCTTAATGCTAAATTTCATATAGTGTTTCATAATGTGACATTTTCAAGCTTTGAGAGATGATAACAAAAATCAATATCTATACACATAACACACAGTACATCTGGATATTTTAATGCATTTATATGATTTGGGATGTTTGAATTCTTTTTTTTGTAATGGTGTTGGCTGAGTTAGGTCAGACGACCAGTGACCACTAGGAACATTAACATGAAAAGTAACTTGCATTTTAATAAGTAGATTTGCCACATTAAAATCAAAAGAGCAGTTTTAATTGGGAAGGTTTTGAGTGGGTATCATTTTTTATTATTTGGGGTCATGGCTACTGGTAGAAGTGTTTAATCTATTTTTTTCTATTGTTTATTTTTCTTCTTCTACAAGGATATTATTGCAATTGTTTTTGGCACGATAATATTATGAATGCGTATGGGCAGAGGAGGCAAGGTTAACTTCATTGACTCTTCTTCTTTCTCTTTTATCTCTTCTCTATCTCGACATTTTCTCTCTTTCAAAATCTAAGTTCATATTTTGCGATTTAACTTAGTGTCATAGAGATCCAATCCAACCCTATAACGAGCCGTAAAAATCTGGGCATTGTCACGAGATAACTATGTCATGCTGATGTAATCACGCTGTACATACGCCAACCAATGGCGACTATGGAATGATTCACCTGGGTGCCTTGCTAATTATAGTGATTTTGTATACTTTTGGATGTGGTTTGATGCTCTTTTTTGTTTTTTTAAAACTATTTTGAATTTCAAAACCCTAGTTTGCATGTGCAAAGTAGTGCCATTGTCAAGTGTTTTCGATAATTGATACCCATTCTATAGGTGTCAAAACTCCTTGTTTGAGTCTGATTTGAGATTGATTTGGTGCGTATTGCAGTTTTAGCATTGAATTTGTGGAATCTTAGTTCGCGATCTACAAATCGCAACAGTGTCAGTTGTTTCAATAGTTGATACTCATTCTATAGGTACCACCCTGTTTGGGTCTGATCTAATGTTGTTTTGGTGCAAGTTGAAATTTTAGCTTCGCATTTGTGCAAAAATATGGTCAGCTGTTTAGTTTTTTTGCTCTTCTTTGCTTTGGTGCTTTTTTTTTGGATCAATCAATATTGTTCTTGTTACAGGTATCTTGGATGTGCTTTGATTTGAGTCTGACTTGGTCCATCAAGAGTTTATTCTCGTTTTTTGTTTAATATTGGCTTGGTATCCGTCTGGTTCTTGCTAACTTGAGTTGATATGGTTCATAGCAAGCTTATTGATCTTAAAAATGATGATTTGTCAAGATGTATCACTTCTAAGAGGCTAAGTGGTGTCAACTATTTATCCTCGATGCATGCTTTCAAGATTTTTCTAAAAGAAAAATATATTTTGAAGTACATAACCGATCCCCCTCCACCGAAAGAACATTAGGTTTTTTCCAGTTGGAAAACTATAGATTCTATTATTATGGGCTAGTTACAGCATAGTTTGAAGCCTCATATTGCGACTACTATAGAATTCTATGAAACTTTTAAGCAGATTTGGAACTCTCTTCCAGATTATTTCTCGAATTAGAGTAATGTCTCACGCGTGTTATATGAGCATATTTTTACAACTAAACAAGTCTTCTGCCCTAGGTTCTAATACTGGCGGTCATGGTCATTTTATTAGAATGGGCATGGTAATTGTGGTGGTCATGGCGGCTACCGAGGTAGTGGTCATACAAGTGGATGTGGTGATTGAAAGTGTGATCACTGTGGTGGTACTAATCATGTTGAACTTTATTGTTGGGTTAAGTATGATAAACCAAATTATATTCATCAAGGCACTAATAACACTTCTCAACTCCCATCTCAGACATTTGCTTCTTCCAATTAGGCACCTCCTTTTGATTCTCTCACTCCTCAGCTTAGCTAGATTGTTTAGACATTGCAAACTCTGTCTTAACCCTCACACCCCCGCCTGCCAATGCTACTTTAACTAATTCAAGTAATATTGCATATATAGCTCTTACATTTCCATCTTGGATTCATGATTCTAATGCTAGCTCTCACGTGTCTGTTAATCAATCTATTTTCTCTAATTCAACTCCTATTAAGTATCATACCATGTTAGCTGATGGTTCGCCTAAACTGGTATTGGGGAAGGGCGTTCATTTCTCACCAACTTCCGTCTTGCCTTTTAGTTTTTATGTCCCTCATGTTCTCTATAACTTACACTCTCTTTAAAAGGTTATAGAGAGTGTAAAGATTTAATTTATTGACTAATAATGTCCTTTTAAGGATCTCACGACTAAAAAGATGATTAGTTCGGAACATAAGAAGAATAGTCTTTATTATCTTGATGCTATCCTTTCTTCTTCCGCCACTTTCTCTATTTAAGTGCTATGATTTCCCCTCATTAGTGGCATTTTCGAATTGGGCCATCCATTTGTGGCTCAACTCAAGTTAGCTATTTTGAGTTTAATTTCAATTGTCTAGTTTTGATAGTGAAACTTGTTGGTTAGGAAATCATAGCATCACCTTAGTTCATTTCCTACTAATAGTCGTAGTCATCAATCATTGTCCTTTAATGTAGTCCATATGGGCATTTGAGGTCCTTCTCGAACTCCAAGTATCAATGGATATTCTTATTTTGTTATTTTGTTGATGGCTACTCTCGCATGACTTGGTTATTTTTATTAAAACATCAACCTGAGTTACCTTCTCTAGATTCTATAAATGAAGTATTTACCCAATTTGGCAAGTGTATTAAGATTCTTCGATATAATAATACTCTGAATATCTGTAATCTATTGTTGATTCTTTTTCTATTCATCGGGATATTATTCATCAAACTAAGTGTGTTTATACGTCTCAAGAAAATGGTGTCGCTGAATCTAAGCATTGTCACTTATTAGACGTTGCTCGTAACCTTATTGTTTCACACCCACGTGCCTATACATTTTTACTGGATGCCTTGTGTTGTTCCAAATCATCACTCCTCATTCTTTTTGCTATATCCAAATTCCTCACCTTTTTCTCACTTGAGGAGTTTTTCATTACACTGCCTTTGTGCATGTTCTTGATGCGAGTTGTAATAAGCTCTCTCCCTGGGCTCAAAAGTGTATTTTTTTTGGGTACTCCCATACTCAAAAGGGACTTTGTTGTTATCATCTCGAATATTGCCGATACTTGCGAGCTCACTACTCTTCCACCTAAGAAGCAAATAATGAGTTGTTGTTGGATATACATAGTGAAATATCTTCCAAATGGCTCTATTGAGAGTCCTAAAAAGCGTTTGGTTGCGAAGGAATACACTTAGAACTACAATGTTGACTATTTGGAGACCTTTTCTCCAGTGGCTCATCTTAACTTTATTCACATTCTTCTTTTTGTTACAGTTTATTGTCTTTTTGTTACAGTTAATCATTCTTGACCTTTGTATCAACTTCATATTAAAAAGGTATTTCTTCATAGTGATCTTCAAAAGAAGGTATATATGTCCCAATCACCCCATGCCTGGTTTGATAAATTCAGCTATGTTGTGATTACCTATGGCTTTTAGCGTTGAACCTATGATCATTTTATTTGTATTCGACACCGTTCTACAGAAACTATTGTGATGATTGTATATTTTAATGATATTCTTATCTCTGGTAATAATGTCGTCGGTATTGTTGATCTGAAACAATATTTAAATTAAAATTTTCATACTAAGGACTTGGGTGTTCTTTGTTATTTTATTGAGATTGAGGTTGCTCGGTCTTCTACGAGCATTTCTCTATCTCAAAGAAAATATGTGCTTAACTTTTTAGGTGCTCGACTAGTTGACACTCCTATGCACTCTTCTGTTAAGGTTGATACTGGCCGGGGTGAATCCTTTGTTGATGTTTAGTGTTACTGTAGACTTGCTAGGAAGTTAATTTATCTTATGGTTATTCATCCTAATATTACTTATGATGATGGTGGTATTAATTAATATATGCATGTTCATCGTCACCTGTATTTTGAGGTTAGCCGTCGCATTTTGTGCTATTTGAGGAGTGCCTCGTGGTTTGTTATATCAACCCTTTAATTCCTTACTTGCCATAGGGTTTAGGGATGTTGACTGAGCAGGTAGTCGCTCTGATAGACGATCTACCTCTAAATATTGTACTTTTATTAGAGGTAATCGAATTACTTAGCACAGTAAAAAATAAAGCGTTGTTGTCCTCTCAAGTGGAAGCAAAGTATCAAGCTATGACTCATACTGCCTCTAAAATGTTGTGAGTTCGTTCTCTTCTTTAGGATTCTGGTTCTACATTTCACTGATTGATTGTCAAGTTGGGCACGTATAATCTCTATGCTCCATCTTGAGGGAGATTGTTAAAAGTGTTTTTGTTTTTATTATTTGTTTATCTTCTTCTACAAGGCTATTATCATAATTATTTGTAGCAAAATAATATTACAAATGCATATGAGTGAAGGAGGCAAGGTTAACTCCTTTTACTCTTCTTCTTTCTCCTTTATCTCTTCTCTATCCTATCTTCTTCTTTCCTATTCAAACCCCAAGTTCACATTCTGAGACTCAATTGCTGCATTCACTTAATCATCTTGTAACATTCTTAATTGTGGTCTATAATTATCTCAAAACTTACAGTAACATATATAATCTTATCTTTCACGAACATGACAAAGTAAGACCTCCAAGCTTTACTTCTATTACGGTCTTTATTTTTTACCAATCTTGTTTCACTTAAAGGTAATCTTTGCTATTCAAACAAAATCTATAAAATGGTTTATTATGGTTTTTCTAAAATTTGAATGAGTGTTATTTTATTTCCTTTGGTAATACATATGCACGTGGTTGTTATTTTGCTAAAAAACTACATGAAGAAATCACATCCTTTCATGACTATATTGATTGAAAGGACAAAAACAGTTTTCAGGCACATGTGCAGGCCCATCAGTTGGTAATATCTATGCATATGTTTTATGTTGGCACGAATTCTTGCTAATCCATAGAATTGCTTTACTTGATAAGAAGTTCTATAGTGAGTTCTATTAGAAAATTACCATTCCCACTCTTTTCAATGGGTTGGTCAATTTTGTAAGTGGGCTTTAGATGATTCAAAGAATCTTAGGCTTTTGCAATGGTTTTTTTGTTTTGTTTTGTGTGTGTGTGTGTGCT
>JAOTRH010167217.1:0-12567 GCA_034768845.1 Heliamphora exappendiculata
ATGGAACATACTTGGAGGTCTAATAGGAGGGGGACTTGGGTCTCCTCTACTTTGGCAGCAAGAGAGAGGCAGGCCACAGCAGCTAGTTGAGTCATCCATGGCTTCTCTCTTTGGAAGTGGAAGCTAAAGAGGAAGCGATCAAGGTAGTTCACGGCGAGGACCGCCGTGAGAGCGGAGAAAGAGTAATAGGCATTGACCCTCAGAACCCACTCCACGGCGGCTCTCCGGTCACCAGCCAGAGATGGGTTTGTTTCGAGGTGGTTCTCTTGTTCTTTCGAGAGCAGAGAGGCCAACTCTTCGTCTTCCCACAACAGATCTTGTTCAGATAACTGTGGAGGCTTGAGGGTGGTAGTGTTGTCACTGTAATAACTCTCTTCTTCTCCGAAGGAGTGCTCTTCTGTCGCTTCTTCGTCGTCGTCGTCCTCCTCCCAGTGTTCTTCTTCGCAGTACAAAGTGTCCAAAAGAAATGGAGGGTTTTGCGGGTGTTGGTGAGGTTGGGCCATCTTCTTCTGAGAAGAAGAGTTTTAGGTCTGGATTCATTATAGGCCACAGAAGAGGAAGACGCCAGAAGCCACGGCCTGAGGCATCTCTCTCTCTCTCTTTCTCTTTCTCTTTCTCTTTCTCTTTCTTTTTTCTCTCTCTAGGAGGAGGGAGTGGAGATCGAGGGGCAAATGAAAGAACTGAGCAGCGAAGGTTACGTTTTTATTTCTGCGTTTCGCTTGAATCATTAGCCCCGGAGTAATTATTGAGTGCAGTAGGTGGTAGTGGCACCTTTTGATATGGTTACACATTTATGTGAATTTTATATACATTTGTATAAAATTTACATAAACTTGTGTTTGAATTAATGTTTTTTAAAAAAGTTTAATTTTTTAATTTTTTTTAAAAAATATATAAAAAGATAAAAAAAAACTAACTTAGGTCAAATTAATAAACTTTTTAAAAAACTTTTATGTAAATAATTTTTTTTTAAAATAAGCCAAACCTAAGCTAAATGTGTGGTTTAGATAAAAGGTGACAATATCACCTCCGCTCCCAATAATTTTTCTTAGCCCGTTAAAAAAGTGGGTTTTTTTAAAATTAATTTATTAAAAAATTATGTTAATCACAACTTATTTAGCTGTAAATTTTGAATAAAAAATATATAAATATTTATACAAAATATATATTAATATTTTTTTATAATAGTATGCTTTAAAAGTGTATTAGTAGTAAAAATTTGTCTTTATTATCTTATTGTTTATTGCTTGGTGAGAGATGTGTATCATCATCTTTTAAAAAATATTAATTAATTTTTTTGGTATTTTAAGCTATATTATTTTGCATTTTATTAATATTAGTTATTTTTTTACTTTTTAAAGAAAGAAAAATTTATTTGCATTTCAAATAATATAATTTTTCTTAATTGAATAACTATCATACCTTTATTATGAATAGTCAATTCTAATTTTAAAAAATAAAAAAGTGTCATGTTGTTGTTTAAATACTATAAATGGAAAGCAAAAAGTAACGCATATTAAATATTTAAATAAAAAATAAATAAATTTTAAAAACAAATCTTAAATAAGTTGATTTTTTCTGTTTTTTCTATTAGAAATTAAATCTCTTAAAATCTTTCCTAGATTTCCCAAATAGAGCCTTAATTTGTGATACAAAAATAATTTTATTATTTTTTATCAAAATAATTTATATTTTAAATTCATCTTGATAAATAATTAAAAAATAATTATTAAAACAAATTATTGAAGACAAAAAAAAATCAAAAAATTATTAACTTATTTTGAGTTATTTTTATTAATTTTTTATTTTAAAATTTAATTTTTTATTTTTTAGATCATCTCAATTTTTAAAAAATAACAAAGTAGAAAATCTTATAAAAAAACTTCAAACTATGAAAAATAAACAAAATAAAAAGAAATAATAAACTATTAATAAGCATTTTATTTTTTATTTTTTATTTAAAAAATAATAATTATATAAAAATAAAAATAATAAATTATTAATATATATTTAAAATTAAAATTTATTATTTTTACAAATATCGATATATATATTTTTACTCGTAGCAATTCGCTCTTATCTTTCATTTTTTATTATTTTGTTAATTGGTGAGGAGAGGTCGTCTTCTGGTCTGAGAGTTGCAGACCTGAATCATGCAGCACAACAACTCGACACGTGACACGCGTACCTTATGTATTGATGCTGGGCCCACCAACTTATTTGCTGGATCAGCTATTCTGAGCCGTTGAATATATATGATGATGTTCTCCGGGCAACTTTTACTCACATCAGAAAATTGCATCATGGGATCTTAAAGGGACACATTAATGATCAATCCTTTGGAACAAATATATGTCTGCCGTATGTTATGGCCAGAATTTTTTTTTTCTTTTCGAATAAGTATACTAATATTTATAAATTTTATGAAAAATGTTGCCTATCGTAAAAAAAAACAGTTTTTGAAATGGTACCAAACAGTAATTAATAATGCAGTACACAGAATTTGGGGTCTAAATTTTAATAAACATTTTAGACTCTGATTCGACGAAAAATATTTTAAAAAATATTTTTCATTTTTCTAAAAAAAAAGTTTTTCAAAATTTTGTTTTTATATATGTTTAGTTGCAGTTTTAAACATAATAATACTAATAAACGTGGTAGTGTTAGAATTGGTGACAGTGGCGGCGGTAGTAGCAGTGACTCTCAAATCTTAGGATCCTAACCTTCGGACCATCGAGAATTTGAACTCTAAACCTCCGAACCCTCGACACCTCGAACTCAAGAGAATTTGTAACCCCGAACCCCTAAACTCCCGGACTCCTGACCCTTGACCCTCAAAACCCTAAACTGGTTGTATTAGTAGTACTGACGATAGTGACAACGGTGCCATAACAAAAGTAAAAAAAATAATTGGCCATGAAAAAGTGAAAAACATTTCACTTAAAATTAACTTATTTTCTATTGACTCAAAAAATATTTTTTGTTACTTTTTAATATCCATCGTACTAAATACCAAAAAATGCGAAAAACATCGAAACAAACGGAGAACTAGTCTTAATAGCCTTAGCTTACTGTCTCTTTTCATAAATTTTTTAATGTTTTTAAAACAAATAATATGGGGTATTTTTAATTTTAGATGTTTTTAAAACAATATGGAGTATTTGGTTAAAAATAATTTTAGATGTTTTTAAAACAATATGTAGCACTTGGTTAAAAACATCAAAAATTTAAGATTATTATATATGTGACACATATTAATTTCATAATAAAAATATTCAGATGTGAGCCGTTAATATGGGTTCTGTAGTTAATATAAATATATAGAAGTTGTGAGGAGTTATCACATAAAAATAAATCCTCAATTTAGAGATATTTTTTGTAATTTGCCTATAAATATACGTTGTGAAATTAAGAAGAAATATTTTTAATATTATATAGATGATACACATGAATATTTCTTTTTTTAGAAGGAAGAAATTCTGAAAAAAAATTGTCTTAGGTGCTAAACGTGGGATGTACACGTAGGTGATGAGGATTGATGCTTCTAGGCTTGGAGTATTATTTCATCGGCTGTTGAATAAAGAAAACTGTGAACATATAGTGTTAAAAGGTTCTTTGCCCTATAGGGTAATACAAAATATTGCATGTGCCGCTGAAAGTAACCCTGATGATGGAGGATATTACGCATACTCATACCAGGATTCCATGGCGATCATACGAGATATAATGCGTCGAAAAGTCATTGGTGTCTATAACATAGTAATTCTAAAAGAATAATGTATTGTGCAGTTCACCACGGATGATGTAGTGGTCAATCCACATGAGATTTACGGGATCCCACTAAAGAAACCCAATGTAAAAATGATTAAATAAATGCAATGAATTTAGTTTCAATTTTATCTTAATATATTAGTTTATATCTCCGTCGCTTGATAACGTTAATACCTCATCGTCTTTATTATTATAAAACTTTTTAGTTTATTAATTTCAGGAGGAAAATTAACCATCTTCGTGTTAATTAATGTTTAGAGTGGTTAGTTAAGGTGGACAATCTAAAACTGGTGTTTTTAAAAGTGTATCAGTCACTGATTTTACTCCAATATATCTTGAATTACAAAGTCATGATTTATCAATTTGAATTGAGATATAGTCACAAAAGTATTAAGGTGGAATAAAATATTAATAAAATATGAACTATTGTATCATGCGCTCCCAACGCCAATTGGTTAGTCAGAGTAAATGTCCATGATAGTCTGCATATGTTCAGAGATTTATATTTATAAATAAATTGATAATAAATCTTAAGTAACATATTTATTTATACCTTGCAGAGTTTTATCTCTCGAATGGATTAACATGGTTGATTTGCCGTTCTCAATAGATATTTATTAAATTAAGTGTTGTGAAAAAAAGAGAAAATAATTAACATATTTTTTTAGGCATCGCAGAGTTTCATCCTTGGAAGGTTTAACATGGTTGATTTCTCGTTATTATTTATTTTATAATAAATTAAATAATTGGTAAAAAAGAGTAAATAATTAACCTTAATTTCTATCTTGAAGGGTTTTACTGAGGTTTTAAGAGTGAGATTATGAGGTCCAATCGACAAATTGAATCAGACAATATAAAGTTGAGAAAAAGAATTATGTTATCATAGACCTTTAAATACAGTCGAATATATTAAGAAGTTAATGTTAAGTGTTAAAAATAATGAAGGATGCAAAGAGGCAATTACATGTGAGAAGTATAATGTTGTAAGCAAATGAGATGTTCATAAATTTTATCTTCGCGTTTAACAAATCACAGTTAATAAAGTTAAATAAAAATTTTTATTAATAAATTCAAAGATTATATTGGATTCTACCAACTCTTTGAAGAGTGGTTCAAAATTAATATCCTTGTAATAGGACATATCACAGTTACATAAAATAATACGAAAAATACCGCCGGGACACTTTATTTTTTTACGATATTTTTAATTAACAACATAGCTTTTTTGTGCCTTCAAGAGTAATTTTTTACAGGGTAAAAATTTAAATGGTACAAATAGACTATGTTGTTAATGAAAAATATCGTAAAAAAATAATGTGTTCCCGTAGTATTCTTTGTATTGTTTTATGTAATCAAGATATGTCCTATCACATGGATGTTAATCTTGAACCACTCTTCAAATAGTAGACAGAATCCAATATAATCTTTGCGTTTATTAATGAAAACTCGTGTTAAACTTTATTAACTGCGAGTTGTTAAATATGAAGATGAAATTTCTGAGCATCTCATTTGCTTATAATATTTTTCTTTTCACCTGTAATTATCTCTTTGCATCCTTCACTATTTTCAACACTTAATACTAACTTTTTAATATATTCAACTGTATTTAAGGAGCTATGATAACAGAATCCTTTCTCTCAATTTCATATTTCCTGATTCAATCTGTTAATTGGACTTATAATCCCACTCTTGAAACCTCAGCAAAACCCTATGGGATAGAAATTAAGGTTAATTATTTACTCTTTTTTTACTCATTATTTAATTTATTAAATAACAAATAATGACGGGAAATTAAGCTTGTTAAACCTTTCGGGGAATAAAACTCTGCAGGGCCTCAATAAAGATGTTAATTATTTTATTTTATTTTTATTATTAAATTTATTAAAATGTCTATTGAGGGTGGAGTATTAATCCTGTTAAACCCCTCTTGGGATAAAATTCTGTGAGGCATATATAAATATATTACTTAAAATCTATTATCAATTTATTTATAAATATAAATGTCTAAACATATGCAGACTGTCATGGATATTTACTCTGAACAACCCATTGACGTTGGGAGCGCAGGATACAATTATTAATATTTTATTAATATTTTATTCTACCTTAATACTTTTGTAACCGTATCTCAATTCTAATTGATAAATCGTGGCTTTGTAATTCAAGATATATTGAAGTGAAATCACTAATTGATACACCTTTCAAAATACCAGTTTTAAATCGCCCATCTCAACTAACCACTCTAAACATTAATTAACATGAAGATGGTTAATTTACCTCCTTAAATTAATAAACTAAAAAGTTTTATAATGATGAAAATGATAAGGTGTTAATGTTATCAAGTGACGAAAATGTAAACTAATATATTAAGATGAAACTGAAACTAAATTCATTGCATTTATTTAATTATCTCTACATTGGGTTCTTTTCGTAGGATCCCATAAATCTCATGTTGTCTAATCACTACATCATTTTAACAATTACATCATCTGTGGTGAACTGCACAATGCATTCTTCTTTTAGGATTACTATGTCATAGGCTCCAATGACTTCTCAATGCATTCCATCTCGTATGACCGCCATTGAATCCTGGTATGAGTTTGCGTAATATCCTCCATTATCAGGATTACTTTCAGCGGTACAAGCAATATCTTGTATTACCCTATAGGGTAGAGAACCTTTTAACATCACACGTTCACAGTCTCCTCTATCCAACAGCCAACGGAAGAATACTCTAAGCTTAGAAGCATCCATCCTCATCACCCACGTATACATCCCACGTCTAGCACCTGAGACAATTTCTCTCGTGATTTTTTTCTTCTGAAAAAATAAATATTCATGTGCATCCTCCACATAATACTAAAAATATTTTTTCTTAATTTCACAACATATATCTATAGACAAATTACAAAAAATATCTTCAAATTAAGGATCTATTTTTATGTGACAACTCATCACAACTTCTATCTATTTATATTAACTGCAAAATCCCTATTAATTGCTTACATCTGAATATCTTTATTATCAAATTAATATATCTCACATCTATAATATTTTTTTATTAAAACAATATATTCCCTTTATTGATATAATTGTTGAATCCTAGATTCATAGTGAGGTATATACAACATTATATGCCATTATAATTAACAACATCATTTGGGAAAAGAAGGAAAACCTAAATAGGACGTCTAACAATATTTGTAAATTGTAAAAAATATTTCTCTTCGAAAAGAACAGTTCTTAAAATAATATATTTAAATATAGATAGTATCTTGCGTAAACGAAAAGCTTCTCCTTTTATACAATTCAAAATCTGAAGAGGGTCTAATATTTCCAACTTTACAGTGTATGTTTTTACTTTTATTGTTTTCTTTTTAATTCTCTCGAAAAGTATTTATTTTCTTTGTGTCACATGTCTTTCACTACATAAATGAAAATATAATATTCAAATACCTCAATATCTCATTGGAAATTTAAATTAAAAGTATGAGAATTTTAATCTCTCAAAAAATAATTATTTTCTATGTGCTAACTGTAATCCTACCCACAAATGATAATATAATATTTCAAGACCTCGTAATCACATTTGAAATTTAAATTAAATGTGGGAAGAAGATTCCTTACTTTATACTGTACCCTTTTACTTTTCCTGTTTGCTTTTTATTTTGTCGGTACCACATGTTCTCCACTACATAAAAGTAGAATATAATATTTCACGATATTCGTTTGGCAAATAAGTAAAAAAGTTAAAAAATTAAAAAATAAAATTAAAACACAAACTGTCAAAATATTCTATTTAAACTCTCACCACTTTTAAAATACAATAATACATATTATTCATAACTTATTTACTACTAGTACTACCAACCACGTATAATTGTTAATATTAAATATATAAATGAGTAAAATTGTTCATTTTGAACAAAAAGTAAAAAAATTATCTTTTTACTCAAACAAATATTTAAAAAAGTTAACTTAAAAGTTAAGTTATCAAATAAGGTACTTTGAACTCAATTCAACTTTTTGGCTAAATACGTAAAATAAAATAAAAAATTAACTTTAAAGTTAGTTGCCAATCGGGCCTTATGTATTCAGAGAAAATATTTAAAATTTTATTTTTAAAATAATTTATAGAGTATAGATGCATATTTAATAAGATGTGAAACATATTCTAAATGAATTTTAATTATTTATTTTAAATTTTAAATATTTTTTTCCGGAGGCAGGGTAGGTTCCTTTTCTTCAGTCCTGTAATCGAAATGGTGGGGAGTCTTTGGTCTACGAATTGGGTTACTTGGGCAGGGTAAGTTCCTTTTCTTCAGTCCTGCACTGCTCGTTATTAGCTTTTTTTCTTCTTTTTTTTTGACAATTCAAACACAAGCCAAACGGACAAGGTAGCCGCAGTGCCATTGACTTATTCAGGGGGCATTAGGCGAAATTTTTATTATTAGTTTTTAATTTTTTATTATTAATTTTAATTATAAGTTATAATTTTTATTATAATTTTTAATTATTTTTTTATTTTAACTATAAATTATAAGTTAAAATTTTTATCAAATTTACAACTTTTATTATAAGTTACAATTTATAAACTGCTAGTAATAGCATTTCTTAAACACTTCCTTAAAAGAGAATGGATTCTCTCTGGTCCGTCATGCTGTTTTCAACCTAAAATGAATCTATATCAATGATTTAAATCATTTATTTTATTAATTTTTAAAAATAAAAAATCTAATTATAAAAAAATAATCTTAATAATTTATACTCACACACACACATATATAAGATTTAATACATTAAAATTTTGTATACATATAAATAATGGAGATAATTTTATATAATTAATTTTGTAATTATTTTTTGTGTACTTAATTTTTCCTTTAGGAAATTATTGGCTTAAAATAGTAATTTGGTGTGGAATAAAAACAAGCTAGATTTAGGAACCGGCCGAGTTGGTTATTTCTGTATTACTCGTAGTAAAGTCAATCTATTTTTGTGATTTAAAATATTTATTTTGTATTGAATACTAACTAAATTATTTATGAAAAATGTTAAAATAATTTATATTAACATTTATTTAATCAAATTATATTTATTTAATTATTTTTTATAAAAAAACATTTAAACATGGAACTATTAATATGTAATTTATATAATTCTTAAAATATATGTATGATTTATTTAACTACTAATATAAATAAATAGTTCAAATATGAGTTAATAATGAGCCAAACAAATAAAATAAAACAAAATTTTTAATGCTTGTTTTTTTGTAAAAAAAAAATAGTACAGCTTTTAACTTTTTTTTCTCTCTTTCTGAAAATTTTACCACTTATTCTTGTGTAAAACAACTTGAAAATAATTATTAAGAAACTCTATTTTAATTTTTCAAATATGGATGGCCAACTCAGAGCAAACGAAAAGTTTATCCACTAAATAAATGAGCAAACCAGAATACGAGAACTAAAACTAAGCTCGTCCACAAGGTAAAAGAACACGACAAAAAGCTTAGAAGAACTATGGGACAGACGACCAGTTCAAAGGCAAAGTAAGATCATCCATAAGATTGATGACCAGCTCAAAATCAAAGTTAGGTTATCCACAATTAAATAACCTAATTTAGTGCAGTAGATGAGATCATTCAAGAGATAACTAGCTTTAGAATAAGAAAATAATTCATCCAAAAAATTGATGAGAACAACAAAAGATGGGTTGAGGTTATCTCTAAGATGAATGGCCACCTTAAGAGACTAAGAGTAAAATATAAAGTCATCCAAAAGATGGATAACTAGCTCCAAAACAAGAGTCGAGGTATCCACAAGAGGATGATGGTCACATCAAAAGTAAGAAATGAAATCATATAAGATATGAATGACAGGCTACATATAGAGAGTGGAGCTAAGTTATCCAAGTAATGAATAACTAGTTACGGAGTAAAGATGAGATTAACCGATAAATAGATCATTCACTTCACATCCATAAGATGGATAAACAGAGCTGCAACAGATATCATTCAAGTGAAATATCACCAACTACATGACAAAAAAAGAGAGCATATCACACAGAAATTTAACTCACTAAGTTTAAAAAAAAAAAAAAGAAGTACGACTAAAGAAAAACTCATTAAGCGTGACTAACACGCTACCTCAATTTTTAAAGCTTAATCGGTAAAAAATAATAAGCAAGTTTTCACGTGTATGCAAAAAACAAAACTCAAAAGGTGAAATTTTTAAAATTTCTTTTACCTAACCAATGTATAGCTTCAGAATAAGAAATTACTGATGAGTAGGTATTTTTATTAGACATTTTTAACTTAATAGATAGATGACGTGGTAAATTTTATTGGACTCACCATATGCTTGGGCAACATCAAAAGCTCCCAATAAAAGCTAAGGATATAAAGTCACCATGTATGCTCTTTTCCTTCTTTTAATGCTCTTAGAAATTTTAATTTTATTATTTTAATTTTTTACAAAAAATTTGACTTGATCATCAAATGATCTTTGACCGGCACCACACTAGTGTCATTCAAGACTAACTCCTTCTATTGTAGGTCTCCAAATCGAACTCGGCTATACAAGGAAGGAACACCATCATCTAATAATAATTTCGTTTTATAATTTACAATGGTTAGATTATTAAAATATAAATATTTTTTAAAACATTTGCATATAATAAAATTTTTAAAAATTTAAAATTTAAAATACAAAACTAAGCATCAATGTCATGTCACCAATTGTATTTATTGCTTTTTTAAATTACTCATTTCACATTTATGTGAGAAATATAAAAATATTGTCTACATATTAATAAATCTTAAAAATAAAATCTTTTTTAATATTAACAAATAAATTGGGCTTATCTGAAAATAAATAAATTTGACTTATCCCAAAATAAGTTCACCAAATAAGACCCTAATATAATTAACTCTTTATTTTTTACTCAAATTGAGGAATATAATCCTTTTATATAACTGATCATAATAAATATGTGCACTTAATATTGGTAATAAATAACCTATAAAGTAAATATATTATTATCTTTTTAAATGGGATAATAATTTGAGTACAGTGGTCTAAGAATTGATATTTCTTATTTGCTCTTTTTATTTTTTTATTTTTTTATTTTTTTTACTAAATGAATAAAACTCACACGTTAGCTTTGAAACTAAAAAAAGACAAAAAGAAAAGAAAATACTACATACTTTCAAAATAAATAATTAAAATTTTATTCATTGTTCAAAATAAATAATTAAAATTTTATTCAAAATGTGACTCGCAGAACTTCTAGTAAATTTAAACTATTCATTTCAAATTGAGCCATTGGGCCAATGTGTTGCACGAGCAAGGTAATAATGATATGAATAAAATCATGTTTCGTTTGGTGTAATTACTTATTTGTTTAGTTTATTTGGTTTAATTTTATTTTTAGTAAAAAAGAATTTATGGTCAAAAAAATAAAAAAATTTAAACACAATGTAAAAGGAGTTCAGTAAAAACAAAAATAATCAACATAAAATTTAGTTTTTTGATTCATCTCGAGACTATTCAAAAAAATAAAATAAAAAAATCAAAAATGGAAAAAAAAAGTAAAACAAAAAAACAAAAAAACAAAATTTAAGAAATTTAGTCCAAACAGGACTGTGTTTAATTTCTGAATTCAAGCCATTCAACGCCCTTGGGGGTTATAGTTTCTTCTTTCGCTAAAAGGGTAAAAGCTGGGAGAGTGAGAAGAGTCAACAAAGCAGACAAAAGGTGCAGTGCGTGATCTTGATCTCTACACTACTATTTTATTTGCTTTTGGGAGAGACTTTCTTGTCTTTGCCCCCCAAAGTCCAAAGAAGATTTTGAATTATACATGTATAGTATCTATGTATAAAGAGATGACCAAGGACCTTCAATGGCACAATTATAATAATTTTTTTTGACTTAAAGTTTTTTTGGTTTCAAACCATTTTAGCTAGGTTTTTTTGGCCTTTTAAATTAAAGTCACCCGAACAATTTTATCAAATAAACTTTTTATTTAATTAACTTAAAGCGATTTTAAGCAAAAAAAAAAATTCTTACTTAAAGTCAAATTATCAAATGAGACTGAAGTTTTCAAATAAATTATTAGGAAAACGATATTATGTAATCTTATTATATTTGAAATATTATTATTATAATTATGAAATCTTTATAGACCTTCCTTTAAAAGCCCTTCCACACTTCCAACGCCCCACTCCACTTCACTGCAGAGTGCAGCTACCTCCTCACAGCTCAACATAGGTAATTTTTCGAGAACTCACTTCCCAATGCGGAGTTCTTTTATATGTTCATGTTCTTTCTGATCTCTAAGGTTAGTTTGGTATACTGAATGACATTATTAAATAAGATATGAGAGAATAAATAATACTTTGAGTTTCATATATGTTAGGATGGATATTTCCTCCTCAGTCTCTTTTTTCTTTTGTTGGCAACTCTATGACTCGATTTTTATATTTTCAATACTTATGTTTTCTTTGACTTCGATATAATGCACTTACGGTGGTTGAAAGTCTTTTTGTAGAATTGATGAGGAGGATAAGAGTATTGCTACCCAATTTCCTGGCATTCAATATCAAAGTATAAATCTTCATCTGTCATGACTGCTCGATCGGTCTAAAGACCGCTCGAATGGTCTACCTCGAGGTTGAGTTATAATTTCAATAGGGTTAGCAGCTTTTTGGGGATAGATGTTCTGTTGAGTTTAGGAAACTGTGGCGAGCGATTTGTTTAGGTTTGTTCTGCATTGAGATGTGGGTTTTGTTGGAAT
>JAOTRH010167228.1:0-12566 GCA_034768845.1 Heliamphora exappendiculata
TCAAAGAATGCTGGAGGAAAAATCTTTTCCATCTTGCACAGTATAAGTACTATGCGATCTTGTAATAATTCTAAATTCGTCACCTTCAAATTCTTGGAACAAAATTCTTGAAAAAAATTACCTAACTCGAATAATGTGGTACATAGATTTTTGTTGACGTACCCAATCATCCCAATCGGAAGAACTCGTTGAAGTAGGACATGGAAATCATGACTTTTCAGGCCCAATAACTTACCACCCTTTGTGTTTATGCATCTCAAGATGTTTGCTGCATATCCATCCGGATATCGTATTGACTGTAAGAACTCACAAAAATCATATCTCTCATTTGGTGACAAGGTGTACAATGCTGGAGGCTTTTCATAGGACCCATCTAGATGCCTTCATAAGTATAACTCTTTTCTTATTTTCATATCCTCCAAATTCATGCATGCTTTTTCAGTGTCTTTATTTTTTTCATCTATACTCAATAGTGTTCCCAACAAATTATCACATATATTCTTCTCTATGTCCATGACATCGAGGTTATGCCGGAGCTTGTGTGTCTTTCAATATGGCAGTTCAAAAAAAATACTTTTCTTTACCCAATTCAACACTTTATGTTCCCTTTTTCTTTTCTTGTTGGTTGGATGCTTTCCATAAGGTGAGAATGTTCCCTGATTCAGTTGTAGCAAAATTTGTTCACCCGATTTCTCTAAAGGTCTCAATCGATATTCAATATTACCATTAAAGAGCCGACTCCTTCGCCATGAATGGTCCTTAGGTAAGAATCAACGAGCACCTGTGTATCTAATCTTACTTCTCAACTGCTAAGATGAAGCATCCTCATTATAAGCAGGATAAGCCAAATAACCATTCGTACTCCACCCAGATAAATTACCATATGCAGGAAAATCATTAATAGTCCACATAACAGCCGCATGCATTTTAAAATTTTTCCCGTTTGAAGCATCATAAGTAACGACACCATTTTCCCACAACTCTTTCAACTCGTCAAGTAATGGCATTATAAAAACATCAATATCTCTCCCCGATGCTTAGGGTCCAAGAATAAGTAAGGATATCATGCAATATGGCTCTTTCATACACTTCCAAGGTGGAAGGTTATACGGCATAACTATCATGAGCCACATACTATAAGAGTTGCTCATATTTCCAAAAGGAATGAAACCATCAGTCGCCAGTCCCAATCTCACATTTCAGCCTTCACTGGCAAACTGAGGATATTGTCGATCAAAATCCTTCCACGCTTCACCGTCGACTGGATGCCTCAATACCCCATCATCGACATGCTTTTCATTGTGCCATCTCATATCTGTAGCCATTTTTCTTGACATATACAATCACTGCAACCTTGGTGCAAGCAAAAAGTATCTCAGGATCTTATGTGAAATTTTTTTTCCTTTTCCGTCATTGAACTTGTATCTAGGTTCCGCACAAATAGGAAACTTATTGAGATTTGCATTCTCCTTCCAAAAGAGTGCACAATCATACTTACATGCATGAATGACTACGTATCCCAAGCCCAAGTCACGTAAAAACTTCTTAGCTTCATAAAGATTTGACAGAATCTTTTGGTCACTATCTGATAGAAGGTCCTTCAACATCTCCAACAACATGTCAAAAGACTTATTGCTCCATTTGTTCAAGACCTTAATACGAAGCAATTTAATGACAAACGATAACAAATTATACTTTTGGCAGCCCGAATACAACTCACGTTGAGCATCATTCAACAATTTATCAAAGTTATGTATTTTCTCCCTCTCGGTGCCGCCAAGTACGTCATCCTCATCATCATTCATGACGATTGTTGCCATGTAGTAGTCTTCCAATATATCATCCAATTCATCATATTTCTCATTCTCTTCCTCTAACATTTCATCCTTAGTTGTTTCATCATCACTCAGCTGCTCGTAAACTGAGACATGAGGTTTATGAATGGGGACCCTCTCCCCGTGGTGTACCCAAGTTTTGTAAGAAGGTGATATCCCCCTCCGAACTAAATGAAATTCTACTATTTTGCTAGAATGACGTTCACAATTGAGGCAGTCCATATACGGGCAACGAAACTTATCATCTGAGCTTGCATTTGCCATCGCAAATTGCGAAAAAGACTTTACCCCATTCCGGCACAGCATACTCATCCTATCTCGTATTGTCATCCAACTCTTATCAATATTTTATGATCTACAAATGACATCAATTAAATGACAATCACGTGTTTCAGATAACAACATGAGGAATTAAGAATTAGAAATTAGATTTCTCTCATCATAATGAATCGAAAAAGTGCAACAAAATTGATCCAAAAAAACTAAAAATAAGAGTCTAGAAAAGACAAAAAAAAAAGTTGCCATCATAAAAGTTGGTCCAAATACAGGCATGTAAGGAAAAGGAGAAGTATGTGGTAAAGATTTAAATGCAAAGATATATTCTCTTCCTAGGCAAATTCTAGTGGAGAGCTTGGAAGAAGGGTTGAGTAAGTGGGGTAAAACAAAAATAAAGAATAATTTGAAGAAGAAAGATTCCATTTGATGTAGTTCCTTTTATTTTTTCATTTATTCCTCTCTATTGTGTTTCTTATCTAAGTTTATGTGAGTCAGTTTAAAATATTTTTTGAATTTGTGGGCAGCTAAATCTGGATCTAGAGAGTCAGAGATAAAAAAAAAATGGGGTTGGCCTGGAAGCACTAGGCCTCTAACTAGTTTCCTATTGAAAAAGGTTAAGGAACTTGTATGCAAAATAAAGTGTTCCAATCACAAAATAAATTGTTACAATGCTTTTCTTTCTCTTCAAATCACTCAAAACAAACGCATTATACTTGGTTATAGATTATCATAGAATTCATATATGTGATGATATATTTATATACATGTATACATGTAATAAATTCCATACATCAAGATCAAGAATTTAGAACTTCAAAGTTTGAAGTTCTAAAAAAATAGAGGACTAGCACATTCTTTTGGACTTTGGAGAATTGG
Source organism: Heliamphora exappendiculata (assembly GCA_034768845.1). Lineage (NCBI taxonomy): Eukaryota > Viridiplantae > Streptophyta > Magnoliopsida > Ericales > Sarraceniaceae > Heliamphora > Heliamphora exappendiculata. The sequence continues at coordinate 2,988 of JAOTRH010167228.1, forward strand.
AAAGCTATTATTGCTGCACAACTCTGCTAGCTCAGGAAAAACGAAGACTGCTAGACTTGCAATATGGTGCTAAAGAACGATAATCCTTCGAGTTTCTTACGTACCCTTATTACAAAGGATCAAACCGATTGTAGTTCATAGGGCAATGTATATGATGCAAAGAGAATAATCATGATGCATGATAGGTATAGTATGTTGCAAGAAGGTGCAATGCAAGAAAGTTTAAGGTCATAACACGGACCCATGAATCAGATATCAGTTTTAGGACGTGAAAAGGACCTATGAATTAGTTTAAGGTTATGAGGAGGACCAAACAGTGATTAGTTTTAGGTCATAAAGGGACCAACAAGCCAGTTTAAGGTCATAAGGAGGACTGAAGGGTCAGTTTAAGGTCATGAGGAGGACTAGATTCTTATAAGGGCAATTTTTAGGTCATGCAAGCACTGTTGAGTCAGTTTAATGCCATAAAGAGAATTGAACAGGTAAAGGGGCATTTTAAGATCATGCGGGGATCGGCAAGTTAGTTTAAGGTCATGAGGAGTACCGACGAGTCAGTTTAAGGTCATGAAGATGATCGAGGGTTAATTTAAGGTTGTAAGGAGGATCGGAGATGCTAAGATTAGTTTAAGGTCATGCAGAGACCGACAAGTCAATTTAAGGTCATAAGAAAGACCGAAGATGCTAGGGGCAGTTTAAGGTTATACGGTAACCGATAAATCAGTTTAAGGTCATGATGAGGACTGAAGATGCTAGGGGCAGTTTAAGATCATGTGGAGGACCGATAAGTCAGTTTAAGGTCATGAGGAGAACCGAAGATGCTACGGGCATTTTAAGGTTATGACAAGAACCGACGAATTAGTCTAAGGTCATGAGGAGGACTAAAGGGGAAAACTTATTAGTTTTAGGTCGTGACAAGTACTAAGGGTGTAAATTTATCAGTTTTAGGTCGTGACAAGAATTGAGGTTTTTAAAGGGGCATTCAGAATATAGAAAAAGGTTAAAAAAGTCTTTGATTTGTTCGAGACCCACACAAGAGTAGCTCAAAGGTCCATAAACACATGGCGACCATTACTTTTGGAAGTGGCGGCTGCATTATTGTGCCCTAGGGATGTGGCGGCTTGAATATTAAGGTCACGGCCGTGAGAAACGTTTGAGTAAATGTTGCAACCATGGCAAAGAAAAGTTGTGAAATAGGTCAAGCTGTTGCGGCCGTGAGTTTTAAAGGACTCAGACCTCGCGGCCGTAAAGTCGATGATAGAACATACACTACTAGAAAAGCAGCCTTTTGCAACCAACTTATTTGCGATGGCGTATTTTTTGTTGCAAAAACTACTTTTTCGCGATGTTGCGTTCCCCCGTCGTAACAAGATCCTTTTTGCGACCATCTGATGGCGAAATTGTCGTCTCAACAAAAGACTTATTTGCGACCGGCCAAGACACCGTCGCAAAAAATATTATTGGCGACGAATTATTAGCGATGGCATTTACCTTGTCCCAATAGGAATAGTAGTTGCGACTGCCACAGCTTTCCGTCGCAAATGTTAGTTTGTTTTTGCGACGGGAATCATAGTCGTAAAAGGAAAAAAATCATTTTTGCACTTTTCATGACTTACTAATTTAGCTATGGTCCTTTCACTTTTAAATTTAATGTGGAAAAATATCTTGATAGTAAAAAGCTTATTTTGTATTTTAATGTTATTTTTTTACATTACAATAAAATAAAAATTAGAACTAATTTATTTTTTTCTCAATCCAAATCTATTCTTAATGTAAGAAATATCAATATTTACTTTATATTTGAAATAAAATTAACTTAAATAGAAAAAATTCAAAATAATAATAAAATATATTACAAAATATAAAATATTCATTTTCATTTTTTATCAATCTATAAATTTATAGATTAATTAATTAATTATTAGTACATTTGAAAAACTTTTAAAAGATTTAGTTCTACTTATTTCATATTATTGTCATTTTTTATTTTATATCTAATAAAATATTTGCTTTGACAAATTGGTTACTATCATTCAAGCGCAATATGACCCAATTAATCATGAATTCTTAGTTTATTTTTCTTATTTTCATTTTGAATATTTTTTTATCTTATAAGTATATTTTTAAATTTTTAAATTTTTTTTATCTAGATGAAATGTAATGATAAAAATCTTCATCAAAAGATGAAAAAATAAAAAAATAAAATAAGTTTCTTTATTTTATTTTTATGAACTTTGTTTTTATTATTTGGACACATATATATTAAGTTCTACCTTTTCAATTCCCTAATTCAAGACGAGCCAAATTTTTTTAATTTTTTTTAAATTCATCGTATTTATCCTAAACAGTGCCTGCTCTAAAAAAAAACACTTCTTAAGTTCCAACCCTAACACTTCTTGGGTCATAACCTCTCCACTATGTCGAGATTTTCTTAATTATCATTTTTACATAGTCTTTGACAAAACTTAAATCGAAACTCCTTTGCTCGTCGTACCAAAATGTCCACAAATCGAATTGGTAAGGCAATAGAATTATTATCTTTTCAATCGTCAGTTTCACCGATAATGTCCTTCGCCCGACGAGAGAAGAAGTTAACAACGCTAAGGTTAGAGAGTAGAAAAAAATTAAGAGTCAACGGTGTTGGTCGATGTACCAGAGTGAAGAACAATTGATATTTTCTTTGTTCAGGATGAAATTAATTTAGAAAATTTTCAATACAAGATTTTTTAACAACTTAGTTTTTTTTAACAGCACACTTTTTCTTAGCAAATTTAATTGAAGTTTTTGTAACAAGTATTTTTTTTTGAAATTTTCATATTCTCAAATTCAACCATATAATTTTTTTATTGCTTATTTTAAATTTTAAACAAAATTTTAAGAATGTTTTAATTATTAGCTAACTCATTTCATTATTTTTAAATTTAATATTAAAATAAGTTTAGTAATTTACAAAAATTTAAATTTTATAGAGTAAATACTTAGTTAAATTAAATACTTTGTTCTTAATTAAATTAAACACTTTATTAATAAATAAAATCAAAACCACATAATTTTAGCTGAATATCTTCCCGCCAAAACAAACCTAACACTAAACATATTCTCGCGCGCCCAAAACATACCCTCACCAAACCCTCCTAGCCAGCAGCTTTATGTTATTCATATCAATCTCACAGCAAACCCCCTGGCATACACCAAACCCTCCTTGTTGCAGCAACCACGTCGCCGGCCACCCATGACGCTGCCGCCCACCCACGTCGCCGGCCACCCACGACGCCGCCGGCCTCATCAGGCCACGCCGCATATATGTTCTCCCAATTTTCTCTCTCCTCAAGTTCCTCCCTCTCTCTCTCTCTCTCTCTGTCTGTGTGTGTCTGGTCTGGGTGTGTGTTTTTCTTGTTAGGCAATGATGTGTTCAAGTGCTGAGCTCTCTCTCTCGAAACGGATGATGCCCCTCCTTTGAATTGGAAAGGTACTCCAGCGTTGTCTCTATTATTCTCGTGAAAGTGTTTATTGTTTGTTGATCTTATGGACTCCGGAGGAAGTAATGGCTAGCATGTGAAATGAACATGTACAGTCTTGTAGTTTGAATAGAGTGCAACCATCTAAATAAAATGGTCTTGGGTATGTGGATTGTCATTTCCTTATTCCACCTAAAGCTTTCCTTCTCTTGGTAGGTTCATGGTAGGTTCATTTGATTCTAATCCATTCCCTCCCACTTTACTGGAACATTACTGGTTTTCTAACTAGTAGTATGAATTGTGGCTTGTTAGGAAATTCGTAACTTAACAGATTCTGGCTTATTAAGTAATTTCCTATAACAAGTCAAGTTCAGTCCACCCTAATCCCATTTGGTATTGCCATGAAGGCAGACTTGATTTTTTATCCTCTTTTTTTTTTTTTTTTCCTTTCAATTTTTTGTCCTCTGTTTTTTATCTTATTATTTCTATGCCTTATTTCTAAAGAAAGATGAAAAAGAAAATTCATACGAACCCTGGAAATCTCGACATTAAAATTGATTCTAGTTGAACCCGCAACCGCCCATGAGTTATACTACAACTTCATTTAGAAACATATCAAATATTGCAAGATGTGAATTTTAGTGTCTAGCATTATAGGGGAACTGGTTCTAGGTCAAGTTGTAACTTTCTTGTTGAGGTTGAAATAGTTTTATTTTAGTAAACAATCTTTATTCTTGTAAGAAGAAAGATTACACTGGTGATTCGCAAATAATATCATTGTCTATTTATTTTAGTAAACAATCTTTATTCTTGTTAGCTAATATCATCATCAATTTACTTAAAAGATTTAAGAACATATACTTAAATACATGTTATATGATATTGTTAGTCTTTTTCTATGAATTTAGTTGTTATATTATATTGATAACTAAGTTATCTTTGGCGTACACATTTACATAATAAATTTTTTGATTGAAGAAAGAAGATGGATAAGGGTTGGATTGACTTACCTACTAGGGTGTCAATAGAATACTTCAATGGAATTAATCGATTCCTTAAATTTGCCTACATTGATAGACTTAAAAGTGCATTCATTAGTTGTCTATGTAGAAAATGTGATAATCGCTATAATTATTCATGAGAAGTTGTGTAGGATCATCTTTATTGTAATAGGTTTTTTAAGAAGTACAAAAATTGAATTCATCATGGGGAATTCTACATTCCTCTGCACAATAATGAAGAGACAGAAACATTAGCAAATTCATATATTGGTGATGATTTGGTCAAAATGATAAATGAGACTTTTGAAAATCCACACATAGGTATCGGTGTTGGCAATGATGAATGCAGTCCAAATGATTTCTATACAGGGCCAAATGAAGAAACTAGCAAATATTTTAAATTTTTAGAAGATGCACAAAGTGAATTGTATTCTAAGTGTCAGAAATTCACATCGTAAACTTTTGGCAATGATGAACGCTGATAGATAGGATCCATTTGTTGAGATCAAGGATGGAGATGAAGACACTAGCCAGGTTCAGAGAGTGTAGGTGGAAGATGACGCGTGTTCCAACCGAGCGTGGGCAAGCCTCTCTGCTTGGTTTCAGCTAATGTGAAAGGCAGGTCTGCTGATGGGATGTGGGTCCTGCGCGCTTCCTGGGTCTGTTTGGGTGGAAACACTAAATGGGTTAGTTGGAAAAACCTATATCAAGCCTAGAATCTGTGTTAGTAACTTTGGTATTGCAAAACCATGGGCTTTTGGCAGTGGGATATGGCTGTGCACTGTTGGTACGATGTTAGTGGATTGTGGGTCCCAATGTTGTGTTGATTATTAAAGAGGTAGTGGTGGGGCCCGCTGGAGAAAATTTTTGAGTATTGTGATGGGGTCCCATGGTGGATATCATGTTCATACGGGTGGCATTGAGCTTCAATGGGCCCACGGTCAACAAGCTTTAGTGGGGCCCATAGGTCAACAAGTTTACTAATTTGGGCAGCAATTTGCTACTTAAATTGGACGGTTTGAGTATTGTTGACAGGCCGTCTGAGGAGTTTTTAAAAGTATCAACTATTATGTCTGGGCATCTAGGTTCTCTAGATTTGTTCCTTATTAGCATTGGTGTTGGTTAAGTTAACTGTTATTTGAATTAAGATTTTGTCTTGGATAATTATGTTTATTCGTAATTAAATGGTGATTAATCCGGTGGTGTTGTTTCTATTAACTGAGCTATTATATGGTTGGGAGGGGCTCGATTCCTCATATGTTTAGGCTACGTAGGTTAGAGTGCGGAGATGGAGCCGATGGCGGAGTTGCTTAGGTGATGGCCTACTATCTCCGAGCTGAGGTTTTCCTTGTGGTTGTTCTATCTCATGCTTCTTAGTGCTGTGGTTCGAGATCTAACTTTCTTTAGCCTCTTGAGCTGCCAGAGTATTGAGTTCTTCTTGGTCATATTATGTTTTTTTTTTTACAGGATTACCGAGGAGTCTTGAGGTGACCATTGATGGTGTTACCTCATGACTATTAATTTAAGTAACTAACTTTGGTAAAGACTTATTTCTTAACTTCAGCGAGGGTGACTTTGACTATATCTTTTCCTCCCTTGAGTTGGGGAGTGTGACTATATCTAAGAGACTGAGTTTACCTTGTTTAGATTTTTGGGATTTGCTCTTTTCCTTTGTCAGTTCTTTGGTTCTGATTGGCTGACTTATGACTACTACTTTTCGAGCTAATTTTGGGTTTTTTAGTTATATGATGCATCCTATCTGTGCGGATTCTGTGCGGACTTGTAAGTAGGTTTTTTTCCTATTCACGCGGGTTGTGCGTGAAATATGCTTTTTTGATAGCTTTCCCCCGCTTATAGTGGGAGTTTGGTTTTAGTTGTTGAATATGTTTAGGACGTAGGCTCCTAGTGGTACTTATATAATTTTCTGGGATATTCCCCTTGTATTCATGTAATTTTTTTTTATATTACAATTAATTACTCAAAAAAAAAGATCAAAATGCCCGATATGAAGAAGTTTGATGGAATTGGGGATCCGATGATCTATTTGAATGGGAACCCTATTGCCAATGAGGATCATTGATCAATTGAAAGCTCAACTCTTCCAGCAGTCCTTGTCGAGAGCTGCTCAGAAATAGTTTCTATCTTTGGATGTTGCGAAGACAAGAACATGGGAGGACATTGCTACTGTATTTGTCAACCAGTATAACTACAACATCCATCTCGATGTCACCACTCAGGAACTCGAGACCACCCGCCAGGAGGCCAAAGAATCTTTCATTGAGTTTTTAACCCGAAAGAGGGCTAAGACAGCAAAAATGACAAATCAACTCACTAAAAGGAGCAAGTGAGGATGGTAGTGAAGAATTTGCAGCCACAGTTTCGTAAGTATCTGATCACACAACCATTGATGACGTTTGAGAAAGTTTTCGATGTTGGAATACAGATAGAGGATGCACTAGTCTTGGGATATTGAGACGGGTCTCCTAAAGCCTCTGGAGCCAACCCCACCTCCAAACTCTTTAGCACTCAGATATAATCCAACCTAGTACCGTGCCTTCCACCAGGGGCACGGTCATTTAACAAACAATTGCATGAAGTTTCGACATGAGATTCAAGACTTGATAAACAACAAGGTAATTCCTCCACCGACTGCCATTCAGAAATTGAATGTTATCACCAACCCTCTGTCGAATCATGTAAACTAGCAAAATGTGAACGCCGTTTAAAGAGGGTCGGAAGGTTTAATCCCACCAAATTCATAGTCTCCGTGACAGAACTAAAGCCAATTGTAGATTTTTCACCTGGGCAGGAGGTGTTTTTGATTAATGACCTTATTCAGGTTTGATTGGCGATGGTTTTGATAACTTCTCGATCTTTATCATCCATGAAGAAGTTCGTCCCATTGTCAATGGTATTGACGAGGAGGATGAAGAAATCAGGCGTTTGTGGGAAGATCTTGCCCGTGTTGAGGCATTAGACGAGTTAAAGAAAGTCGGAATCAACATCAAATGGCATGTCCCGACCGTTTCGAGTGATGATATAGCATGGCACCAATGGGCAGCTTGGTATGGAGAAGCCGACCCGAGTTTTACAATTGAAGAGATAGAGGAAGCAACATCAGATACGGGAGAGTCCTCGAAAGAAAAAGAGGTCGACAATGAGAGTAAATAGGAAGAAAATCCACCAGCCAGTGAGGAAATCGAGAAGAAAGAAGGGTCAAAAGAGAAAGAGGATGATTCACCCCAAGTGAATTTGTTGGGAACCGTGAGTTTTGTATTCGACCCCTCCATATGCATCATTCCTCTCCATGAGCCAAAGCTGAGAACACCTCTACCCAATGAGCTAGTCTTATGCTCTCTCAAAGCAGAATACCAAGAAGAGAATGACATGTGGGAGTTAAAAGAGATAGAGCAGGAATTCATGGACGTTGAATATGATGGAGAGGATGTGCTAGAATGGCACTCGATTGTTGAAAAACCATATGACCATGGAGGCTCATGGGAACCTTGGGGCCCTTCCACAGCATACAATTATGAAGATCCGTTTGATGAGATATCACAGTCACAACTCTTTGAACGAGAGACCGGCATCGACGAAGAATTTAACTAGATTTCGTGAAATGTGATGGGAATCGAGGAAGATTTATAGGGAGATGAAAGAGTTAATGGAGAGAAAGCTAGCGCAGACGATTTCTGGGCCTTCCAAGAGAAAGGATATTCAATGGTCAAGATTCAAGAAGTGGCTGACCAGTTTAAAAGACTATGGGAACTGAAAGAGCAAATAGAGTATCTGACAAGAAGCGGGAGGCATTTTAAGCCCGCATAGCTAGAGAAGGGATAACCAAGTAGAGGCATGGAAGAGCCAAGAAAGCAAACAAAGAAACAGAGCAATAAAGAAGAGGACATAGTCTTGAAGCAACTTAAGAAGACATAAGCCAATGTGAGCATTTTGGGGTTACTTGTTGCTTCCCGTAAGCACTGACAAGTAGTCTTCAAAGCTTTGAATAGGTGGACATCCCGATCGACATATCTTTCGGTAAGTTAGTCAGAATGCTCATACCCAAGAAGTAGACCAACGTTATCGCCTTCAGTGACAAAGGCTTTTCAACTGAGGGACTATCTCACAACAAACCATTGCACTTAATCGTCCAATGTTTGGGAAAATGGGTGCCGATCATCTTGGTTGACAACGGTTCAACTCTCAACATATCCCCACTACGAACTGCTTACTATTTGGGACTAAAGACGCAAGACTTTAAACTAAGCGCGCAAGGAGTACGTGCATACAATAACACAAGAAGAGACGTGTTAGAATTGGTGGCCTTTGCCGTTATAGTAGGGGCGTTGAAAAGTGAGGTGGAATTTCACGTTCTCGATATGCCAACTTCATTTAATCTTTTGTTGGGAAAATTGTGGCTACATGATTCGACTGTTAGAGCAGTCTCGTCAACCTTGCATCAAAAGGTGAAGTTAATCAGGGAAGGATTAACTGTCACTATTCGAAGTGAAATTGGCTTGCCAACCCTGATCAGTGACACTACCCCACTCCTCGAGATTCGGTATGAGCGGCGGCAGTCTGTTCTAGGCAATTTTTTGAGCTGTTTTTGGGCATATTTTTTCATAAAAATAGTACTTTTTCGAGAGCTTTCTTTTGATATAAAGTACGTCGAAAATGAAGTTCGGAAAGAGGTCGAAAAAGCCTCGAAAAGTTAACGGCGCAGTGTTGTGGCAGGCATCAGCGTTTTTTGAGGTTCGGGTAATTTTTTTAACCTTTTTTGGTATTGTTTTTGAGCAGATTTTTTGACAAAATATTTTATATTTTGAGAGCTTTCCAACTGTATAAAACTCGTCGAAAACGGAGTTCAGATGAGGCGGCAGCCACCTGAAGGCGGCAACAAGGCAATGCTAGTGGTGGCCAGCTATTTTCTCTCTCCCGAGGCTGCTTTGTATTGATTTTCTAATAGATATAGAACTATATATATATATATAGTATCAAAAAAGTTTGCTGCAATCAGGACACTGAATCAAAGACGAGTAATGATTGAAACAGCTGATTCTCTTAGGGAGACTAAAACACCTCAGTGTTTCACTTTGATCATAAAATTGAGATATATGCATATTATG
>JAOTRH010167239.1:0-12566 GCA_034768845.1 Heliamphora exappendiculata
CTTACAAGTAGCCTAATATTAAAAAAAAAATAACAACCTAATATAATAATATAACTTTAAGCCAACTTGTATTTTTAACATAAAAAGATTTAATACAACACATAAATAATTAAATAATGATAAAATAATAGTAAATCATGGAATTAAGTTTTAAGATTTAAATTCATCAAATTAAATTAAAACTAGTATAAAAGTGATTAAAAATATACATCAAGTTACGAAATTGAACAAAAATCAAAATTTAGCCCAATCATTACAGCTAAATAATGCTATAATTAAACTAAGATGTAAAAATCAAGTACAACACCTAGAATTATTATATTAATTCAAATCTTTAATATTCATAATTAAAAATATATATTAAGTTAATTTTGGGATATAATTCTTGAACAATGTAGTACATATATATCATTAAATATATAATAAAATAATAAAATATAACAAAAAAATTAAATATGGAGTCCAAAAACCCCCATGGCCGGCCACCTTATTCACTTACACACTCAACCCCAAATTTTTTTATTGCATGGTGTCAGACTCCTTTTATTTGCATGCAACATGAGTGGCCAAAATCACCACCCATCTTATACAAATATCATTGCCTTCTATTAACAATTTTAACTTAAAAAAGAACCCGAACCCTCTCCTTGTTCAGCTAAGAGAGAGGAAACCAACTAGATTTTGTTTTAAAAATATTGTTAAGTGTTTCAAGTAGTGCTAGAGAGATTCTAGTGAGAGAGTGAGACAAGTTCTTGGTGTTCTTGAAGTTCTAGGTGTTTTTGAGTTTTTTTCTTCAAAGATATCCATCATTTATCATCTTTAACCACAAAAGAAAAGTATGAATAATATTCTTATACATTTATTTTCCATGTACTAAGTCCAACTTAGCTCCTAAACACTTTTAGGTTCAAGATCCATGCTCAACACTATGAGATGTGACTTTGAACTTATTTTCTACTTTTATTCTTTCTCTTCAAACATCTACCATTTTTTTTATTTTTAATCCATGCAAATGATATATATCTCATATATAAGTCATATATATGAGGGATATAGTCATGCATGCAAAGACCATGGGCCTAGGAGCTCCAAAAGCACCATTTCTTTTCATACTCAAATTTGTCCAGAAAAGGTTTTTATCAAAAATCCGATTTTTGTTATGTTTTTTAAGTGATCTAAACTCATCAAAAGTTTCTGAAATATTTACTGTAGTTCATATATATATATATATTATTTGCATGAACGAATTTTCTTGAGGTCTAAATTTTTTTTTATTTTTCTAAAAATAGAAAAGTAAATCGGGTTAAAATGGCTGTTTGGACAGACCACTTTGAATCTATGCCATTTACTGTAGCAATAAGCTTTCGGTATAATTTTTATGTGGTTGGATAGATAAACGTCTTATCTTTCTAACCCCACTGGAATTAACCCGTTTGTATATGTGTAGAGAAAATGGTAATGATTCTTCCAAAATGTGTCGAATCTGGACACTGTTTGGTAGGATATTCATAATAAATTCAAGAAAGATGAAAAAAATGTAAGGTCAAGTTCCAGAGCTTCTAAACTCATAGATTTAACATTGTAAAAATTTTAAAAATGAAATTTTAAGTCTAAATCTTCAATTCTATTTTTGAAGTCACTGAGTATTCACGCCACTGTTCTGAAAATTCTTCTCTTCACTGTCATAGAAACTTGTTTGATTAAAACCAAGGCCTTAGAGAAAAAATTTGAAAAAGTGTAAAACATAAAAAGTGTTCAGAACATCCCAAATAGGGTTTCTACCAAATCTCAGAATTTATTTCCAAGACCAAGTATTTTAAAAACCCTAAAATCAGTAGAAAAAAATCTGAAAATCCTGAATATGATAAAATGTTATTTTGCTTTAATGTTATTGTTTGGGGTTTACCTATGTGGTGTTATGCATGACTGAATAATTAGAATGTGTAATATTACCTGGATATATTTACATGATTTTAGTTGTTGAATTATTTACATGCAAATTTGGTTAAATCATTGATCCATGCACATTATGTTTTAGCTTAAGTATTTTGAGGTGATTTTAGCTTAATTGGTGTACTTTTATCTTATATGCTATTTAATCTTATCCATGCATGAATTCCCATCTAATTAAAAAAATCATAACTTTATGCATATTATGCCGCATCATCATTGGGATGGGTTTACAGAGTTCACCCTTTTATTTTAAGAAAAGAATAAAAATTGAATCTTAGGGTTGACACTGTGATTGATGGAATTGAAAATTCTTCGAAAGTTGGATACTGAAAAATATCGTGATATTAGCTATATGCCTTGATTTTTTTGGGAGGTTTTTGCCCCAAGTGCTAAATGCACATTGTTGTGATATTTGTATTTTGGTGAAGGCGGTTCGAGTGGCGTAATAATCAGAGTTAGATTTCGCGATCCCGCGTTTGACCTTGACCTGAGTGTCGAGAGCCTGAGTGTTGACTTGCCCACGCCCTTGCCGTCAGTGATGACCCGGCTGGACACTTAGTCTGCTGCGTAGTCATCCCACGGCTTAAGAAACGCTTTTTGTCGATCGGTAGACTTGGTTAGCATAATTGGGATCGTGGGGTTTAGGATGGTTTACCATGGTTGGGGGAACCTAGAATAACCTAAGTTTAAATTGGATTAGAAAATTTAAATTGGTTGCATTATTTTCATAATTACTCACTGTTATGTATATTCTGTCATCTTACTTGTTATGTGTTGACTTGTACTTGGAGAAATTTTTGTACAATTATGTTGTTGCTTTTGGGCTTTAGCTCACGACATTTTATACCAGATTTTGAGAACACGAAAGTTCCCACCAATTATCTGATGCCAGAGGAGGTGGAATCGTGGCTCCCATGAGCCAGAACTCTACCAGTTCGCTGCACCCAATTTCTTTTGAGCTGACTGGACTTAGCGTTGTTTTTCTTTAATATTTTCTGCTAAACACACTTTATTTTGGGTCTGTAACCTTAATCTTATGGTATTTCAGTGATACGAGTTTTTTCTTCTTAATGGATTAATCTAGATTCTTAGTAATGAATTTAGATAGAGTTTTTGTAACAGATTTTTTTACAAAAAAATTTCGTAATATTTTTAATTATTTTATTTTAAATTGTTGTAAAATATCATCTCAAATACTACTTATTTTAGAATTTTAGAAATTAAGAATATCTTAAGTAAAAAAAGAGTAAGTGCCAAGCATATGCAAATAATTGGCAATTTAGCTACGTTTTCTCCTTCATGGATTTAACTTTATTTTTTGTAACGGATTAAACTGATTTTTCTATAAAAATAACTAAAAATTTTCTTAACTTTTTTAATTATTTTATTTTAAGTTTTTATAAAATATCATATTGAATACTACTCATTTTAAATTTTTTAAAAATAAAAAGCTTCTTATTAGCTAACTCATCCCATTATTTAAAATTTTTTTGAATTGTAAACTCAGAAGATATTTTAAAAAAATTCACAACTAGCATACCTATTTAAAAAAGAGTAATTTTAGTAGGGGTCCTATTATCAACTGATAATAGAGTTTTAATCCTGTAATTTTTTTTCTATAGATTTAATCCTATACAATAAATGACTGTCGAAAATGCCCTCAATATTCACTCTTTGCGCCTCTGAAAAAATTGACTCTGTATGCTGAAAATACCAAATGAAACTACTACAAATTTGAAAACGGAGGAAATCACGGTGCATATCAGTTAAGGAATCCATTTATTATTGTGAAGATGAAGAGGCTAGAGACCCTCTATGCTCTAGACATTTTCGTTGGATTCATACGGAAAGGTGCTGGAAAACTCTCCATGTAACGCCCTGATTTTTAAACAATAAAAATCAAAGTAGGTGATAAGATAAGAACTCGGCATATAAACCTTCCACACCGAAAGAGTTTGTAAAACAATTCTTTAGCAGTAAAACGAGACAAGGAGTCCAATTTTCTTGTAAAAAATGAGGATAACGATGTATTATACTTGCAAATGATTTCCAAATTATGCCATTTCATACCCTCAAGAGATACCCAAAGTGCCTAACAAAAATCCATTTTTTGTTTAAAACAAAGTTTTAAAAATGTGCTACCCAGCGGAGACCACTCGAGCGGACTCCCCACAATTGGAGCGAAAAGGTACTCGAGAACAAACTGCCCAAAATTCTAAAATTTTTTCTAAGTGTTAGAAAAATACTAAAATCTCCCAAACTTTGAACATTGTTTTTGTAATCCAAAACTTTGAAGTTAAAAACGTGCAATTACATTAAAATAGCCTTCAACTTCTTGAAAATATGAAAACTAACATTTTCATATCATAGCACTTTATACGATTGTAAACACCCCAATTTGACCCCGCCCAATCTTAGGTGAATTCGATGATGAAAACAGGTAAAATTGTGCCTCAGTACGATCCTCGAAAAATGATCCAAATTCGGTATTTGAATCCAATTATCAAAATTTTCAAACCAGTGAAATCATCATTGAACTGCTACATTGAACCATAGGGTCGCCAACTCCATTGTGGCGACCGCCAACTCCAACTTGGCAACTGCCAACTTGCATAGTGGCGACCGCCAACTCTATTATGGTGACCGCCAGTAGAATCTTGTGGAAGTTTCTTTTGATGTGGCGACTGCCATGTTCATACCCGGCGGCCGCCAACTCTAAAAACCCTAACGTGTCTCAGAACGTGTCAGCATCTCATTGGTTGAAGAATTCTATAAATATTGTACCCTGGTACATTTTCAGGACAAAAATTGAGTGAGAGGTGATGAGAGAGAAGCTTGCCGAGCAATTTCGAGTCCCGACGCTGAAACCTTGCCGAAATACCGAGATTCGAACATTCGACGCCTACATTGAAACCTTGCTTTGATCACCATCCGAGGATTGGCCTATCGAAGTACATTCCCTCAACTTGAGGATTATTAAGCAATTCAGATAGCTCGTTTGGATCCCCGATCTTTTTAACTCAATTCCCTCTCTTTTGGAGTGATCAGATTAAAATTCAATTTCAATTCACATTTTTCTTTCATTTACATAATCAATCTTATTTACTTCATGTAATTTGGTTATTTTATTTAATTGTTTAGTTATTCATTTTTTCACATTCACATTTAACACATTTATTATTATTTTTTTTTCATTAATTCATTAAATAGTTCTAATATTTTTGGCAACTACAACTTATTGATGTTGTTAGTTGTTATAAAAAGCACTTACATTATATGAATGTAATTGTCAATATTACATTCATATCCTCCAATTAAAATATTTGTATGCTTATTTCCTTTTTATTTTTTATTAGTTATTATTTTAATATCCCTTTATTTTCGGCATTAGTTTAATGTCCTTTTTCTTTTTCTTTTTTTAATTTCTTTTCTTTTTGATTGCAATGTAGCTTTAATTTCCTTTCAATGCATCATTTTTTTTTCTTTTCTTTCTTTCTTTCATTTTCTTATAATATTAATTTAATACTCCTTCATTAGCCTTTATTTCTTTTTTTTTTCCTTTTTTATAGTTTTTTTAGCATTTTATTTCTTTTTCTTTTTTTTTTCTTGTAATGTAACTTTATTTTCTTTTTATTCCATTTCCATTTTTTCTTTTCCATTTCTTTTTCTTTTCTTTTCATAATGTTTACCTTATTCTTCTTTCTTTTTTTGTTAAATCTAAAAACTCATAAAAGTCTTTTAATCTAATTTTCATTCTTTAAGTGTAATTTTCTTCTCTTTTGTTTTCTTTTCACCTTATATTCTTTAAATGTAAATAGTTAATTTTTCTTCTCATTAGTTTAATAAGCATTTTCTAATTTCTTCATTTTTTAATATAAATTTTCTTTTGAAAACTCTTTCCTTATTTTCTCTAAATCTTTAAATTCTCTTTTGTCATGACACTTTTATCTTTGTTTTATTTGTTAGTAAACCTTCTTTTTTATATATATAGAATTTTTATGCATCTTTTATTTTACATTTCTTATTTCTTCCATTATTTTATCATGTTATCAAAGTTTGTTTTAATAAATATGCATGTTTTTTTAGTTACTTTGAAATTATGTTTAAAATAATTTAGCTTATTTTGTAGCAATTTATGTTTAGATAGTTTTAATATCTTCTAGCAAGTTTTTAATATTTTATGCATACTATGATAGTTTAGGTTATTTCTGTGAATATTGCAAGTAGAAATGTTTCATGCATTCTTTAATTAAAAATTGCATGCCGTAGTGTAGACACTCCAATTTGACCCCGCCTAATCTTAGGTGGATTCAATTATGAAAATAGGTGGAACAAGTGCTTTAGTTCGATCATCGAGAAGTGATCCAAGCTCAAAATTTGAACCTCAACCATCAAAACCTTCAAAACTAATAACTTGTTGTCCAAGAAATTCCCAAGCATGGCGACCGCCAACTCCACTGTAGCGACCGTTTATAGAACCTTGTGGAATATTTTCCAACATGGCGACCGTCAACCCCAACATGGCGACCGCCACCTCACGTTGTGGCGGCCGCCAACTCTAAATGGCCAGACGTGTCTAAAAACGTGTCAACGTCTCGTTAGTTGAGAAACTCTATAATTACTGTACATCTTGTACGTTTTCAAGGACAGAAAATTAGAGAGAGGTTTAGTGAGAGAAATTCTGTCAAAACGCCGAGTAATTCCGAGCCTTGACGCCGAAACCCTACCAAAATACCGTAACCCAAATCTCCGAAGTCCTACTACCCTAGTTGGGATCACTACCCGAGAATTGGAGCATTGGAGCACGTTTCTCCAATTTGAGGATTCCGTAACAATCCAGGTATTTCGCTCGGATCCCCGATCCTTCTAGCTCAATCTTCTCTCTTTTAGAGCGATCGGGTTAATATTCATTTATTTCTTTCAACTACATTCTTGCATTACTTATTAGTTACTATGTTTATGGTTAAATTCAAGTTTTAACTTACTTGTTTATTATTTGCTTATTTATATTAAAGTTTAACTAAAATAATTAAATAGTGCTAATATTTCTCGCGATTGCAATTTACAATGTTGTTAATCGTTATAATCTAAACACTTACATAAAAATGGTTGTAATAATCAATATTACACCAATTTAGCTTAAATATACTATTTCTTTTCTTTTTTTTATGTTAATTTAATATTTTAGCTTTCATTTTCTTTTCTTTTTTTCAATATTAATGTTTCGTTTAGCTTATTGTAATTTCCTTTTAATGTACAATTTATTTCTTTTTCCTTTCTTTTCTTACAATTTTAGGTTAATGTTCTTTTATTAGTATTATTTTAATTTTCAAGCTTTTATTTATCATTCTCCTTTTCTTTTAATAATAGTATAGTTTATTATTAACTTTAATCTCTTTATAAAATTTCATTTAGTATTTCTTTAGTAATCATTTTTCTTACAAAATTTTATTTTATTTTTTCTTTTTCTATGATTACATTTTCTTTTCATACCACCTACTTTTTTTTAATCTTTTATTTTGAGACCCAAAAAAATCACAAAAAGACTTTTAAGTTATCTTCCCTTTTAATAAGATTAAAACTCTTTTATTCATTTCTTTTCTTTACTTTTTCTTTTATTCCCTTTTAAAATATCAAATGTGAATAGTATGATTTTCTTATTAATAGCATCTTTTTATATTTTTTTCTTTTGTCAAACTCCTTTTCTTTTCTTTTGGAATCTTAAATTCTATTTTGTTACAAAATTTTTTTTTTCTTTGTTAGTAAGCTTTCTTTTAATGTAGAAATTTTTTTTCATGCATTTCTCATTTCTACCTAATTTTCTTTGATAACATATGTGTTCTGATTATTTCCTTCAAAATCATGCATAGAATAGATTAGCTTATTTTTGTTTGCAATCTATGTTTAGGTAATTTTAGCAACTTTAGAGTATTTTTTTAATTATTCTTTTAACCAAATTATGCTAGCTTAGGTTGTTTAAACAATATTGTATGTGGGTATGTATACCATGTATCATTTAGTTAAAAATTGCATGCCATAGGACTTAAGATTTTACCATTTTATTTGTTTTAATTTGGAGTGCTGTGTATATATATTATGTATTTTTCATACTTGATTTTGGATGTTCTCTATGTGCCTCCATTTTCTTTATTTGCATACATTTGAGAAATCATATTAAAAAACTAATGATAATTAGTAGAGGCCAACCTTACGGTTGGGCGAACAGAGTGCCTAACACATTCTCCGATTCGTACCTTAAACCCTGAATCCTCTTTCTCTGGTTAACGTTTTAAAGATCAGTAGCCAATTTTATTTTTCTTAGTTTTTTCTCAAAAACTAAGTGGCGACTCTATTTTCAACAAAAAAGGATTTTCAAAATTCGATTTTCAAGATGTTAAAAGATTTTTCTAAATATTCTTTGAATTCCTTATTTTTGAATATTTTTTCAAAATGACCTATAAATTTCAAAGCCATAGTATTTTCTGGCGATTCTGCTAGGAAACAATTTATAAAATCAAATAAGAGGGCCAAATTTGAAGACATCATTGGTTCTTAATATGTATCTCTCATCTACATTTTTGCATGCATGTGCATTATTCGTCAAACCCCCTGCCTGGTAGACCCGATGCCCTGAACGTTAATCCGTTTTGGGGATTATTGGGACGACGGGCAACCCTTATTGACTGTACGCTATCATAGGCGCAGTAAAAGAGTTCGGGCGTACTGTTTGACCATGCTCTGCATAGGAGGTGTATACCCAGCTCTATTCAGAAGGTACCATTTTCAATTGACCAAAACTGACCTTTTACATATAGTGAACTTAGAGCTCCCCATTAGGTGGTGTTGACCCTAGTAGGATTATGTGTTTTCTTTATTGTATATTTTGATTGCTATTGTTAGGTTTGCTTGTTCAATTTAGGCTAGTCCTTTCTTCGGATTTGACCTGAGTTTTCTGTTATTCTTTGCTTAGGCTAGCTTTTCTTTTGGATTCTTACTCGAGTTTTGTTTCTCACCACTTTTGATTTTTCTTACCGCCATCATGACCGTGTTTTATCTTAGCTTCTAGGGTGATTTCTCTCTCCTATGAGATCTTTCTGGGTCATTAGTTCTCTCCCTCTTGACATAGGCTCGTTTTCTCTAAATCCTCGACATAAGCCAATTTCTTTTAAACTCTTGTAATACCAATAAGAATTATTTTTCTACCGTCATGCTACCTATTTTTTTTGAAGGACAAACCAGTCCGATGAGCATAGCCTTATTTTCTTGCCAGAGTGCTATCCATTTTTAGGTAAACCTTCCTCCTAGTTTTTAGTTGATCCCTTTTTCAGCCACCATAGTGGTTTTTGAGTCATCCCGTTGTTATGCTGCCAATATCCATTGTTATAGCGTCTATGATTATTTGCTTATGATCTGCTATTTTAAGAATTTGAGATATCTGCTATCTGCTGACAGAATATTTGCCCGAAAAGTGTCTAATACTGGTCATTTTGCTTTTGGGATTTAGGTTTCTTTGTGGGATTACCATTGGGTCGAGAAAAATACAGTCAATACGTGTTTGGAAAAGATTAGTGACAGGAAGACTTTGTAGGGTATCTGAACAGCCGACTGAGTCAGCTAAAATGGCAAAAAATGAGATGAATCTAGCAGCCCTAATGAGGGCGATTACTGATATACAGAGGGCCGTAGAGCAACAGAGCCAGGCTCAAGTGCAATGTCAGGCACAGATTCGGGCAATTTAGGCCCGTATTCCTGTTGCGAACGGACTACCAGATGAGATGAATAAGAATGGAGAGGACTTTTGGGATGATAACTAAGTCCTCGACAGACCGTAGGTTATCCCACCACAACCACGGAACCCTCGTCCAGTGATAGTTGAGGAAGAAAATATTATGCAGTCTAAAGAATCTGCACTGATTGAGAAGATCGACATGATAGAAAAGGTCCTCAGAAAAGCTAAGGGAGTTGAGGAATATATGCTCGATGTAGGGGGACTTTGCATGTTCCCAGATGTGAAATTACCAAAAAAGTTCAAAATACCGGGCTTGAAAAAATTTGACAAAATCGGAGATCCCAGAATTCATCTCCGAATGTACATTGGTACCCTGTCGCCAATGGGGATTGATGGCCAGTTGAAGGCTCAGCTTTTTCACCGATCAATTTCTGGGACAGCCTAGAAATGGTTTCTCTCTCTTGATGTAGCTAAAACTAGAACTTGGAAAGACATCGCAACAATTTTTATCAGCCAGTATAGTTACAACGTCTAACTGGAGGTAACTACCCGAGAGCTCGAAACAACCCGACAGGAGAACAGGGAATCTTTTGTTGACTTCCTGATCCGATGGAGGGGTAAGGCCGCTAAGATGACAAATCGAATGTACATTGGTATCCTCCACATTCGAGCAATTGTTTGATGTCGGGGTCTAGATAGAGGATGCTATCCAGTCTGGAAATATTGAAAAAGTCGAGCCAATCTAGAAACCACTAAGAAGGTCCTTCCCTACAACCAACCAAAATCAATCCGTTACTCGCTCGGGCGAGGTGAACCTTCTGAATCCTTCCACCCATCCAACGAACAACCTTCAGTAGTCAGACAGTGGCCAACAGCAACAAAAGCCAAGAAGGGTCTTTACCCCCCTCAATATCTCTTTGTCCACCGCTTTTAATCGACTCGTCGAGAAGGGGCTCATCAAGCCATTGGACCCCATGCCAATTCCTAATCTCCTACCACCAAGGTTCTATGCTTCCCAATACTCCGCCTTCCACCAAGGCCACGGGCACCTAACTGACAAGTGTTTGAGACTCCAGCACGAGATCTAAAACCTCATTGATAATAAGGTGATCCCACCACCATCTGTCACCCCAAAACCAAATGTCACTACTAACCCACTGCCGAATCATGCCAGGCAGGTTGAGATAAATTACATGTCTCTGGGGGAATTGGAGGACCCGAGTCAGCACATCTGTCCAGCGCACCTACCGCGCCCTCATGTTTTAATGACCGAGGATTAGACAGCATGCTCATTCATGATGATTAGGGACAGTCGAGACAGGATGGAAGAATAGAATGATGATGCCTGGGAATGGTATCGACCTCTAATCCAAGTCTACCAACAAGAGGAGGAGTGCAACGAAGAAGATGACTGGCCATTGAATTACCCGAGTCGACCTTACGGGTTTGGCCATGTGCTTGATGGAATCACCCTTCCCCAACTTTTTGAGGAAGAAGTGTACGTCAATGAAATGTAGTCCTATTGGCTGGTAAGGACTGTGTTAAAATCTGATGGGGCCGAATGGATTAATTTCTGGACCGCTCAGGAACAGCAAGTGAATTTTATTGAAAAGGGCATCTCGGAAGAAATCGATAGTACACGGGCTATTAAAGATGATGGGAAAAGAAGGAAAAGGGCAGCCATTAGTGACTTAAATAATTTGTGGGCGTTTGAAAGCCCTCTACACGAAGTATGACAGACTAATAATGTGATGCCAAGGTTATGGGATCCCGAAGACGGCGTGGAACACCTAACTAGAAGTGGACGACACTTTAAGCCAGCTCAGCTAGAGAAGGGACAGCCGAGTGGAAAAGGAAAAGAGACAGAGCAATAGGAGAAAATGATGCTGTATTGAGACAGTTGAAAAAGTCGCAAGCCAACATCAGCATTTTGGGGGCTGCTGATGGCCTCGCACAAACACAGGCAAGCTGTGCTGAAAGTTTTGAATAAAGCCAGCGTTCCGATAGAGGCCACCCCGAGCAACTGGTTGGATTGATTCTGCTGATGGTCGAATCAAAAGTCATTTCTTTCTCTGATAAGAATTTGCCCGCTGAGGGAAAAAGTCACAACAAGTTGCTTCATATCACCGTCAAGTGTCTACAAAAATGGGTCCCGATTACCCTCATTGATAATGGGTTTGCCTTGAATGTTTGCTCGTTGAGAACAACGATCTGCCTAGGGATGAAACCGGATCAGTTCACTCCCTGCAGTCAAGGGGTACAAGCCTATGACAACGTAAGAAGGGACGTACTAGGACTGGTGATGTCGGTTGAGTTTCATGTGTTGTATGTACCGTTTGTCATTTCAATAAAACCTCTGGAGATGTCGGTTGAGTTTCATGTGTTGGATGTGCCGACCTCTTTCAACCTGCTGCTGGGCAGGCCTTGGCTGGATGACCTAAATGTCCAGGCGGTACCGTCTATCCTTCACCAAAAATTGAAATTGATAAAGAACGGGACAGTCTTAATCATTCATGGAGAGGACAGTATTCACCCTCCGAAAGGAGGAGATGGCACAACTCTACTAGAAGTTCAGCAAAGTGAAGATGATATGTTGCTTAGGGATTTCCAGTCGATGAAGTATGTTAGCCCAAGAGCTTCTTTAATTGATTTTGATGATTTTCATAATTTATTTCTTACAAATAATTATTTTTAATTGGAAAATAATTCTTTTTTCCAAAATAAAAGTGTTAACTCATTTTGAACAATCAAGGTTGACACTTTAGCCAAAAAGGTATGACTTGTATCTCAAAAGATTCAAACACTTCAGAATTCTTTAAGTAGAATTTTTCTTCTGTGTTGATCTCAATTGAAATTCAAGTCAAAATATTTTAGGCAATGTATA
>JAOTRH010167250.1:0-12566 GCA_034768845.1 Heliamphora exappendiculata
AAGAGCGAGACGTAGAGAGATAGAGAGAGAGAGATCGGCGGTGGCCGAAGGCCAGTAGCGGCGGTGGGTTTGGGGTGTGGGGCAATTTTTGGAGGGTGGGGTAGTTTTGGGGTGGAGTGATTTTGGGGGATGAGATGGTTTTAAGGGCGGTTTTAGAGTAGAAATTGTAATTTTCGTTAAATATTTTAATGGTTAGGTTTAATTAATGTTAAAATTAAAATTTTGATGTTTTTAAAATCATATAAGAGGTGATTAATGTTTAGTTAAATCTTAAAAAATATCAGTATAATTTATTTTAAAAAATATAAAGATGTATTTTTTCGAAAAACCCTGCCTGTTACAAGTTGTAGCCCCATCTTATCTTCTGGGAGAGGGTGAATATTTTGGTCTTTAGCATCTTATCTATCTTCTCAGAGAGGTCAGTCCAACCGATTAATACGTCAACTCGAGAGAGCTAGAGGAAACCGAGAAAAAGTATCATCAACCAAATTTTAGTAT
Source organism: Heliamphora exappendiculata (assembly GCA_034768845.1). Lineage (NCBI taxonomy): Eukaryota > Viridiplantae > Streptophyta > Magnoliopsida > Ericales > Sarraceniaceae > Heliamphora > Heliamphora exappendiculata. The sequence goes on from JAOTRH010167250.1 coordinate 499, forward strand.
CTGTTATGAACATGATGACGATGACGATGACGATGATAATGAATACTAACACCATTAATAACAGTTGCAGCACTGCAACCGCTTGTGCATCGTGACAAAGCATAGCGACGTGTCATATCTCTTGGACTGATGGAGAGATTAAGGGCTCGAGTTAACTTTTTTAAAAAAAAAATTTTGTATTTTTAATTAAAAAATTAAGTTTAATTTAAATAAGTTGTTTCGTAATTTAATTTTTAAGTTAATTTTTTTAAGTGTGTTTGGATAATAATCTAACTTTTTTGCTTTTTATTTGAATTAAATAATTTTATCCTATTATATATTTGATATTAATAATTATATATAATTGATAATAGTAATAAACGATACCATAATTGATATCCTTGACGTTTTAGATTTCTTGATAAAAATAACAAAAAGCTAATGTAATTTGTTTGGAAAAATAATTAAAAATAAATTAAAAAATTAAAAAGTTAAATTAAAACACGAATTTCAAAAATATTTTATTGAAACTCTTATTAATCTTAAAATATAATAATACTCCTTATTCATAACTTATTTACTATTACTATCAATTATACATAATTGTTAATGTCAAATATATAAAAGAGTAAAATTGTCTATTTTGAATAAATAAAAAAAAAATTAACTTTTTACTCAAATAGCCAACTTTAAAAAAATTATCTTATAAGCTAAGTTATCAAACAAAAACTAACTTTTAAGCTAGTTGCCAATTTGGACCTTAATAATCAGTAAAGAGTATTATTATATTTTAAAATAGTTAAAATTTAAATATAATATTTTAAGAATTAGTGTTTTATTTTGACTTTTTGATTTTTTAATTTTTTAAAATTTTTTTTTGTTAAATGGACTATGTCAGCTTTTTTGTGTTTTTAATTTTAAAAAATACAAAAAAAAGCTAAAGTTACCAAATAAGCCCTAAGATCCATCTTAACAAGGAAAATTATTAAATATTTTTAAAATATTATTATATGTCACTTCTTATGTAATACCTTTTACAAATAAAAAATTAATACATACTAAATAGATCGTTGGTGTTTTAATAAAAATAAGCTAATAATATTATTTCACTTTCTTTTAAAAAAAATTACCACATAAATTTCAAAATTATTGAATAACAGCTCAAAATTAAGAGCCTCATAATTTAACAATAATAATGAGACAAGATTTATAGGTTGTAATAAAATAAGGTTTAACATGGGAAATTCAAATCATTAATTTCCGAGCAGTTTCGAGGAAAATCATTAGTGTAATTAAGTTTATTTACAAAACATGATTGATTTCCACTGTTTAATTACCTTCTTTAAAAAAAAAAATAGCTTTTACACTTGTTTTTCTTTCAGTTAAAAGAGAGTGGGAAACAGACCCCTTAACATTTAAAAAAAAAAAAAAAACCATTTGAAAAGCACTCGAAAAAAAATGATTAAAGTTAAAAAACCACTAAAAACTGTTAAGAACACCCATTAAAAATTAAAATATTCTTCTAATTAAAATTATAATTATATCCTTTTAACTATAAATTTTTTTATTACAAAGAAAGTGGAAACCTTTTCAAGGGAGACAATTTAATGCTCGGTGCAAGTCAAGAAAGAAATGCAACTACCCTTTTACTTGGCCACTCCACCACCTTTTTTTAATTATAATTTATATATTTTCATAAGTTTATCTACACTAAACACCTTTCTACATTACATAATTAAAAAAATTGGTAAGGTATAGTATCAAATACCTTGTCCAAGGAGCACAAGTAATCAACGGCTCTTTCTCTATTGACCAAGAAAGTGTGCTCGTCCATTTCAATATTGGGCGATCCCCTGAAAGACACACCAATAAAATAACACCACTCAAAGATAGTGAAAGTCATGACAAAATACTTCAAACTTTACATGTAAATTTTAATCTTATTGAGCGCAAAAAGGGGTGACTCACTTTCCCCACCACAGCTCATCAACAGTGGTTTCGTCCTTGACGACGCGCTTGTCCCTGGGTGATCGTCCTGTCTTTGCACCGGATAGGGTGGCTAAAGCGCCACTTGCCGTTATGAATGTTCCTTTCTCATATTTTATGGCTTGCTCGTAAAGTTCTTTATTGTCAAAAGGAACCCACACATTATAGCGATGTCAATTTGTTTTGAAAAAATATTTGATGCACAAGATAGCATATCACATAATGGACACACTTGGTTCCCACCATTTGCGAGTATGACCCATTTTTCGTAAAAATAGTTTATCTAAACATGCTATACACATTTGATAGCAAAACTAAATTATGGTGATATCAGTTTGTTTTGGAAAATATTTGGTGAATCTATAGCATATAGAACTGACACCTTTTTACAAGAGGTGGGTCTGATTCCGAGGCCTACTTTTTGAGAGTAAAACCCATTTTCTATGATAGTATTGTATTTAGATTTGTGATACACATTTATTAGGGTGTTCGGCAATGTTTGTACTATTATTTTTTAGTTTTATATTATTAATTTTAATTATAAATTATAATATTTTATAAATAGCATCAATTTTTGTGATAAATTATAACTATTTTTTTTATTTTAATTACAAGTTACAAATTTTATCAAATACACGTAACTTTGTTTTTAAATTACAATTAATAAATTATTAATTCCAACAATACCAAACACCATGAATATGTTGGCAGCAAAATAAAAACGTATGTTTTTTCAAATAAAACAATATAAATATTAGAGAAAAAAAAAAGAAACTCAAGAGTTCACCGGCGGGGGAAAGGTTGTAGAGGATGTGGGTGAACTTGAGGGAACTATCGCTGGTGGCGAGTGTTGGAGTGTAATGGTGGTGGGTCACATGCGACACCTTCGGCGCCTCCGCCTTCCTCTCCGGGTCTCCTCTCACCACCTTTGGGCCGGTCTCCCTCGTCAGAGAGGCTAATGATGCACTGTTTTTTTTTTTGAAAATAAAATCACGATTTAGCCCATCGCCCCAACTAATTCAATTATAATAGGTTTTAAATTACAGTACTGAAATTCCATTATTATAAACTTTAAATTGCAGTATCAAAAAACGAATTAATATCATGATACAATCACATGCCATATGGGCTAAATATTGAATAGTATGTACCAATACTGAATAGTATCTACCAATAATGATTAGTTATTAAAAATTTAATATCCTCAATATTATATTTAACAATCAATATTTAAAACTCATATTTAATAATAACAGTTACAATATAGAGTCCAACTAATTAATATAATATTTAAGATATAATATTTAAGATTTAGGGTCCGATTGACAACTAACTTAAATTTTAAATTTTTTATTTTTTTTTGTACTTTTAGCTAAAAAAACTAAATTAAGTTTAAAATAGGTTATTTGATAACTTTAGTTTTTAAATTATCTTTTTTGAAGTTAATTGTTTAGATAAAAAGTTAGATATTTTATTTTTTGTTCAAAGTGAATAATTTTATTTTTTTATATATTTGATATTAACAATTATATATAATTAATAGTGATAATAAATAAATTATGAATAAAATAAAATTTTAAATACAATATTATGAAAATTTATATTTTATTTGATTTTTTAGCTTTCTCACTAAACAGGCAACCTTAATTTTTTGGCTTTTTAACCAAAAATTCAAAAAGTCAAAATTGCCGATCAAAGCCTTAAGATACTGACCTTATTTAAGCTAAATTTTGATTTTTTATTTTTCAAAAATCTATTTAAAATTTTTTAAAATCTTTTAACTAAAATAACTCTTTTTTGAATAGTTTCAATTAGAGAAAAAGAACAGATTTTTTTTTATGAAAGATTAAAAAATTTATTAAAAATAAAAATAGATAATATAAAATTTAATTTATTGTCTTATTTTAAATTATATTTGTCTTGTTTAATTTTTTTTTCTTTATATTTTAGTTAAAAAAATTATCTTTTTAGTTCATCTCAACCAGATATGTCAAAAAAGATATTAATTTAATTTAATCAAACAACCGAAAAAAATTATTAAAAACAAAAAAAAATTAAATTAAATAAGTAAATAGGCAAATGGGGCCGGTTTCATAATAGTATTGATAATATTTTTATTATGTTTGATTAGAGGAAGATAGAATATTTTTATTATATTTGATTAAGGTCGGATTGTGTTTAGAGTAAAATAGCAGACTTTAAAATGGAATAATAAAGTTAATTCATTTTTTTTATAGAGAATAAAGTTAATTCATTGAAGGAGATGATTCGTATAATTTTTTCATGAAAAAAAGAGGAATAGAATTAACAATACTAAATCCTCCCATTTTGGTATTTGTAATCCTTCTTGACTATTTATTCTTTCCTTTAATTCAAAGTAAACAATCATCTACAAGATAAATTCCGACATACAGACCCCACACCAACCCTTTTTTTTTTATTCACTTGATCTTAATTCATCATCAACCATGCTAAACAGTGTAGGATAAGTTGTGCGTACTTTTTGTGCATTTGAAATAAATAAAATTAAATTATAAAATTAAATTTTCAAATCGTATAAATTTAATGATATGCAAGTTAACTAAGACAAGTGCAACACATTCTAAACAGATTCGCCCCTCGTGCTTATGGATCAAGACGTCTGTCTCTCAAAATTATTTAATCTCTCGCACAAAAAAAAATATGATAATTTGCGTGATCAACGAATAAAACAGTATTTTGTATTCTCTTTAACGGATTCTAACTTCATGTATGTAATGTACTTCATAGAAATTATATATATAAATTCAAAAAATAAACAATTTATATATAGATGTATTTGTAACTATTCAAAATAGTTAAAAACATCTATTTATATTTATACCCAAGAGATGCAACCAAGAGACACATCTAAAAAATTATTATTATTCAATTATCATCCTCAATTAATTTTTATTCATATTAAAAAATAATTTTAATAATTTTTTTCCAACAAACGGGGGTTCAGCTCCCCTCAACAATCAAGTTAATTAAGATTGCTTCACACTCTATTTTACGTATTAGGTGGGCCTACAATAATAATCACAATTGATTTATTTTATAGATCTTGCAAAATAAATTATTTATATAAATATTTAATTTAATCAAATATTAATAAATATATAAACAAATAGCATATTTTTTACAAAATTAACTATAACGGTGAACTCCGCCTAAAATTTTCTTAACTCAGAGTTTATAGTTACAGACTATCTTAGGACTAACGTGAAATCTGCTTTAAATATTATTTACTTAATTTATTAATTTATTTATTTAATAATTTAAATTTTATTTATTTAACAAATCAAACAAAATTGCCTCGTAAGTAACGTACGTTAGATATCTTTTACGGGATAAACCCTCGAAAATTGAAGAATAAATGGACTAAATCTTGTGAGTAGGTTCAACCGCTAAACAGGGACTGAATTTATACCTGATTGACTTGAGCTGTTGCATCTCGCGATCTTGTTCGGAAATGGTGGAAAAGGCGCCCTGCGTCCCTTTGATGGGCGTGGTGGGCGTAGACTTCTTCCTCTGAAGGGAATGCAACTCGTCTATCGTCTGAGCCTTCACCGGCGGACCGCTGTCGTCGTGACAGATCTCGTCCGCCTTCTTCTTGTGCGTTTGAATCTTCGCCAGTCCATTCCGCCCTTTCCCACTCAAGCTCGCATCAAAGCTGAATTCTCCATTCTCCGCACTGTTCGTCGCCATTTTTTTCTTCTCTCTCTCTCTCTCTCTCTCTCTCTCTCTCTCTCTCTCTCTCTCTCTCTCTCTCTCTCTAGTTTAGTCTCGCGCAAACAACGTCGCTGTTAGCACAATCAAAAACTAATTTCAGAATCACAACTTAATCGGATTTTGATGGATCGTTACAAATCAAATTCTAAAAAGAGCTATATATAACAGAAGATCTAAAAAAATAAATAAAATTAAAGCTTTAACGATTGAACACGGTAAAGCAAGAAAGTCGTATTCAATTTATGATTTACGAGCCAAATGGAATCTACTACCGTACTTTTTTAGGATCAAATTGGTGTGTGGATTAAGGAAAAGCATGAGTGAGAGAGAGAGAGAGAGAGAGAGCTAACCAGAAGCCGCAAGAGCTAAAAGAAGATACTCAGAACAGCGAAACACTAATGAGAAATGTAAGAAGAACAGGGGAGGGTACGATTTGGAAGGGTTGAACCATTCCAAACGTTTCGAGAGACGATAATTTGGAAATGGAGGTGACGGAGATCCCGTAAAATAATGAAGTGGCGTTACGGGAGTCGAAGTCAGTCGCCTTTATAGGCCAGGAAGGTGACTGTGACCAAAATTAACCCAAGTCAGGTTAACCACGGTTATTTGTTAACCACGAGTATTTATGCACCGGATAAGATAAGCATCGAGTAATGTTAAAGAAAGAGGAAAAAGAAAATAAGATGCAACGTTGGTGAGGTGAAAGAGTCCATAAATCGAACAGTTATGTTACAATTATATAAAATATATTTAATTTTATAAATAAATTATTTAAATTCTTTTATTTATTTTAAATTATAAATAAATTTATAAATATATTTTATTTGAGTTGGTTGCCGAATTAGTGTTTCTAGCATTTTATGTGATCGATAGGTATTTATAAAATTTAAAAAATATGTATATAATAAATTTTTTTATAACATTATTTTTTTTTATTAATGAGAGAATAGTACAATAATCGGACCACAAATGATCGAAGAAAGAAAAAATCGGCACAATACTATTTTACAAGTTTTTAATGGGTTATAAAGACCTCTAAAATCAACTAAAATTCAAAATGTTCCACTTGTTGACGACGTTACCGGAGGAGAAGCGGCAATCGCATCTTTGTCATACTTTTCTTGCGAATCTGACTGAAGAATCCCCCAAACTCCTATTGTGATAAGAGAAAAAGTCTATACCATCGACGTGAAGACAACTCCCATACAAGGAAAAAGTGTAAAGAATATCAACCAGACATGAAAAACAAAGAAAAAACAAAATAAAATAAGAGAGAAAAATCTCGACATAATAAAAATACAAAAGAAAAATGAGCAAGACATCAGCCTAAACGAGAAGACGAACCTCCACGGAGCAGATCTAGCCAACCTACGAAGCAGATCTGGTCGAAACACCGCTCTCGGAGTAGATCTAGGCAAAAAACAACACGCATAACAGATTTAACCGTCGTAGTAATCTATCGGAACAAATCTTCTCAACACACGCGTAAAAAGTGTAATTTATTCATGTACCGAGAAAATTATGAGAGATAGGGGCATTGGGACGGCGGAAGGAGAGCTGGCTCCTCCTTCTCCCTCGGCTAAATTTACTGGTGAGAGAGAGAGAGAGAGAGAGAGAGAGAGAGAGAGAGCCTCAATCAAATATATAACAACTGTTAGATAGCAATTTTATATAGGATAAAATGTTAGGCTGTTAAAATATATCGCATAAATAAAATAAGTGTTACTGAAATGAAAATGTTAAAATTGATGTGCAGTAAAAATAAAAAAAATAAAAGTAAAAATAAAAAAATTTATAAAATAGTAAAAATTACACCAATTGAGTACAAATTGAAAAGACTTATATTAAGGTAGTTTTGACAAACATAACGTAAACTAACTAACAAAGAAAAGTAACAAAATTATAAATAATAAAACTAATAAAAAGATGAATAAATAAATTAATATGTAATATTTTATTTAGACTATACATCATTATTAAAACTAATTAAAGATAAAAAAATTTAACACAACAAAATCATATAATTTTTTCTATAATTAAATTCAGTTAATTAAAATAAGATTTTAATTTAATTTAATTTAATTTAAAATTAAAATCAAAACAGCGTGCCAAACTAAACGGGGGTTTCCATCCTCGAGAACTTTGCTAAATTGCTAAACCACTAAATTGCATTTGCCCGGAAGGAAAATTATTAAATATTTTTAAAATATTATAAAGTATTTTTAATACATAAATTATTATAATTTATATAATATAAATTATTATATATTTATTATAAAATTTATTACTATTATATTAAATAACAGTACCACTTAAATTTATGGTAGTGAATAATTAATCTGCTCAAATCAGGTGCATATAAATACGCACCCAGAATTTGCATTGACGCGTGTACCTAGCTAGGAAATGGGGTCTAGATCTAGTTTATTCGAGGAATTAAGGACCGGTCTGGGCTAATCAAAGTAGGAGATGCTGTGAGTCTAGTTTTTTTTAAGGACTAGTTTTTTTTTTTTTTTTTTTAATTTTAAAATTTAATTAAATTATTCATTATATTTAGCTAATTGAATAAGTAATTAGAGTATATTTATCTCGAAAACAATAATTAACATATAATATTTTGATAATAATTAATAAGCATATCTATCCATATTATATGATTAATAATTTTTTATAAAAATAATTTACTCAATTAATTCAACATACTGAATAATTCTTATTAAATCTTGAGATTCTAAATATAAAAAAATTCTCACAGTACCTTACTGTGAATTAATTATAACAGAGTCTCTAATTCCGTTCAGTATTAGATTTATTTCGTTTTAATTTTGATGCATTTCAATAATTTAAATTTTTGAGTTTTAAAATTTTTATTTCATAAATTATGTATGTAAAAAACTAAACGACCTAAATATTATTTAGCATTTGAATTAATCTTAAGAGCTTATTTAGTTATGTAATAATTATATAACTTAAAATGACGAAGCCTATATCAAATATTTTAAAAATAACACTAAGTCGATTTTGATCCAATGGTATAAGTGCTTAATTCTCAAATAAAAAGTTAAGAATTAAAGCCTTATTAAATACAAAGTGTAAGAGTAATGAGTTTATAAGTATTTATCATTAAAAAAAATATCAAAAATCACACACAATAAATCTTGAATAAAAAATTCACTATTTTCTCCGCACATACAAATCAACTACGATTGAGAAATTCTCAGCATCTACACTTATGTATGATTCGTTTGCTCTTTTTTTTCCTTATTAGTTCAAATTAAGTATAAAATATAAAATTACGAGGTTTGATGCCTTTAGATAAGCATTGAAAATAACATCAAAACAAAAGGAAAATGAAGAAGCAAAGGTGGGGGCCACATTGTTAAAATTTATAAGGCTTTATAGATTAGAATTTTTATTTAACTTAAAATAATTTTAAACAAAATATAATAAGATAATAAGACAATAAGATAAGCAGCTTAGAATCAAAAGAAAATTATTATTTTTTTATTTTTACATAATTTTATATTCAATAAATCTTATTTGATATAAAACTCGACAAGTAAATTCTAAAACAATAAGTTTTATTAAAAATGAATGTTTATAAAAAAAATAATCAAATAGTTTATAAAAATGGTTGATTTGTTTAAGTGAATAGTTGAAACATAAAGTTTTTAAAATTGGACAAAAATTATATCCTCTTTTACATGGATGCCAAAACATCTCACACAAAATTCAGTGGTTAAAAAGCTTTTGATTATTAAAAGGAACAATAGTATTTCTATGACGGGGAAAGGCTGGTTTGCCAGGCAATAGAATCTGGCATTTAGGCAATCCACCAGAATGGAAAGAAACTTCCCAGGGTTTCTTCCCTTTTTATAAAATGATTAATTTTTTTGTAAAAGTTATGACAATCAATTGATCAAAAAGAAAGGCGCAAACATAAGAGACAATAGTTCTTAAACAATGTTCATACCATCGGCCAAATTTTAATACAAATATTGTAAGATTCGGATCCGTCTCTTTTTGAGATATTAATATATGTTGACGTATTTCTTTCCATATATGTATCTCTTGGTGTATGATTTATGTTTTCAGTTGTAGAACAGTATATTTTGTATAGGTGTTATACATGTTATGCATGCAGGGAGGTTGACTGGGTTGTTTTTTTTTCAGTTTCTCTCCCAGCGAAGACCGCTCGAGCGGTGGGGAGCGCGCTCGAGCGGGCTGGTGGCAGAGTGGTGGTCCGAGAGGTGACAGCTTGAGCGGTTGTTGGGTGCTCGAACGGTGGTGTGGCAGGGTCTATATTGGCAAGGGGTCCGCTCGAGCGGTGGGTCCTGGGCGCGAATTTCAATAAGGAGAACAAATATCTTTTTGGAGACTCAAAATATTTTTTTCAAGCAAATCTCTTTCTCTCCACCTATTCTCTACCTTATCTCTAGCTTTCGGGAGGGCCCGGGCTTAGTTTTTTGTGGTCGGATAGCAGATCCTTGCTGTCGCCGACGTGGGCTTCGTATCCATCCGACGGATTCTCCTTCCGACGAGGTTGGATTTTGAGGTGTCGAGCTTTTAACTCTTTGATGTTGGATTCTAGACCATACTGCTGTTAAATGGTGTTGTATGTAATTATAGTTGCTTTCACCGGGTAGAAATGCATTAAATGTGATTTTCATGTTTTAAACCTTGGTTTTTGGTTAAAACTTAAAAAGTGAATTTTACGCATTTTATTGGTTTTATACATGATTCGGATGTATTGAGATCTGTGATTTTCAAAATGAGGTTTGAAAACGGGGTGTTTTTATGAAAAACATGTTTGTGGAGGTTTGGAGCTAACCCTTGGGGTTGAGTTTCAGTTTTGTTGGAAATTTGTTGCTACATGCTTGTTGATCTCCATACGAATGGATTGGATCTCTTTTATACATGCGATGTAGAACTATTTATGGATTTTTGTAGTTTGAACTACGGTTGGATTTTTAAATATTTTTCATAGATGTACCATGGCAGTGGGTATGTGGATGTCGGTTTACATTGCTCCTCGATGGAAGTCCGAAAACGTGCGTAGCATAGGTGCTTTGTACCTTCGGGTTAATCCCCGTAAATTGAGTAGGGTGCCTCCGTGAATGGCGATATGTGGGTGCTTTGGACCCTCGGGTTTCGGTCCCATAAATTAAGAGTAGGTGCTCTGGACTTTCGGGTTAATCCCCGTAAATTGAGTTGGTTGTCTCCGTTAATGGCGTCGTTATCATAACTCCGTATAGAACTTATTATTACCGAGCAGGCTTTGAGTGGTGACTAGGGTAATGGGCAGAAGTTTATAGTTGTTACCTTTATCAGTGTGGTAGAATCGGTACATAGGATTACATTTTATCTCTTTCTCCTCGGTTGTGTGATCCGAGTAGAGATTTCTGTGTTTTTACTGCTTTCCTTAACTATGAAATAATATATGTTAGGATGATATGCATAGTTTCAAGGATCAAAATGATGGTTTTCAAATGAAAAACTTGTGGTTTTGAGAGAAAATCTTTTTGGCTTTCGTGGTCGAGTTAGCTCCCACCAGATGATTGCATAGCCTGCTTTACAGTTTTACTATCTATTTTCTATTGGACTTTGGCTTACGGTGTAGGATTTTGCTATAAAAACATTTTTAGGTGATCATATGGAGTTCACCTAGATGTTCGTGGTGATGGAGAGTTTGCTGTAGTTTTCCTATTTTGGACACGTACTTATACATGTGATGCCTATTTCAAAAGGCTAATTTTGTACGCCTTGAGGCGATATATTTATTCATGTATAAGATTGCATGTTTAATATTTATGAGAGTTGAACTGTGAGAATTTTTATCCAAATGATGTATATCTTTGAGTTGATGGTTTTTCAACTCCAAATCTTATTTTCTAAAATGTTATTTGGTGGGCTTTCGCGTGACCTTAGTGTTTGGGGTGTGACAACTTTGTATTAGAGCTATGAGTTTCAATACCTAAGAGCCACGAGAAAGAGGGTGCATCACCTTGTGAGGATATATGTGTGCTTGATTGCATGTGTTCAAGAGTTTTCTTACATATGCATGATAGCCTGTTTAGCATGATGGTTGTGTATACGTGAGTATGGAGGTTGGGCCTTAGGAATAATTAGTCTGGCCTTCGGGTGTTTGGATTGACAAACTTGGGAGCTAAGTTAGAGACGCATTTCGCGGACGTGATTTCTAGCTAGGAATATGAGTAGGTTGTCCAGATGGACGAGTCTTTCTTCTTAGTTCTCCTCGGTATGTGAGATATGTGTTGACATGATCTAAGTGGCTATGTGTTAGCATGCTTATATGTGATCTGTCTTTTACGTTAGCAATAACATGTTGT
>JAOTRH010167261.1:0-12566 GCA_034768845.1 Heliamphora exappendiculata
GAAAGTTTAATAAAGATGTATTTTCTGGATCCCCGAGCATGTATTTTATGTCGGCGTTGGAAATTCTCCCAACATATATTTTTTAATTACAAATTATAATTTTTACCAAAGACTCACAATATTTGTTATAAGTTACAATCTATAAATTACTAATAGACGATATGATATTTTTATTCCTCCCTTGGAAAGATGGATCGACGTGAATTCGCATACTCATAGAGCTGCTGGCACGAACTCATATCCCTGGAACTTGGTTTTTCAAACTACAGTTTATCAACTTTGGAGGTGGCGGAATCAGCTCTTACACGATCAAATTTTCATATTCACATCATCGCCCCACACTATTATTCTAAATTCGGTTAAACAGGTCTTCATATCAAGGGTCATGGATACAATAAAACATCGATGTCCTCCTATTAGATGGTATCCTCCTCAATATGGGTGGCTGAAGTTTAATATTGATGGTGCGTTTTGCTCTCAACAGCGTCGTGCTGCGACTGCTGGAGAATGTCATGACTGGCAGAGGAAGTGGGTTATTGGTTTTCAAGGTAGAACGATTGCGCGTAATCCTTCGGAGGCTGAGCTTATGGCCATTTGGCCAAATTTGGCAATCATCTCTCATGAAGGTTTTGCGAGGGTGTTTTGGAGACGGATTGTCAGAACGTGCTAACGGATATTGAGGTCGCAGGACCAGAACACCCATGCACAAATGTTACCATAGATATTCGATAAATTCTAGCTCACTATAGAGAATGCATTCTGCAACGTGTGTCGTGAAGCTAATCGGTGTGCGAATCTGTTGGTAAAGGATGCTGCATCGAAGGAGCAAGAGCTTATCGTTTTTGTGACTCCTTGTTGGTAAAGGATGCTGCGTCGGATGAGCAAGGGCTTATCATTTTTGTGACTCCTCCTCCGGCTGTTTTGTTTATGCTTCAAGATGACGTTCTAGGTCGAGGCTTCCCCCGGTTGCTGGCCATGTAAGGCGGGGTGTAATCCTTCTTCTACCACATAAACAAAAAAAAAATAATCACCAATCCCAAACACCCCCAAAGTATTATGGTTGCACTAAAATTTTACTCCATAATCCCAAATCTATCCTCAGCTCCCTACTTTCTTTCTACACCCACTCTTTCTTTGTATTATTAAATGGTAATGGATAAATTACACTTACCCTACTTGTATTTAAAAATAATAACACTAATATTATTTTTATTCTTTAAGATATCACTACACTCTCTTATATTTTTATTTTTATAACACTCAAATCTTAAAACTAACTTCCGTTAACAAAAATACTATTTCAACAGTGTTTTTAATTTTTTTTATCTGTAATTACAAAATCTTGTTTAAAAATTTTTAATTAAAAAATAAAAAATTTCTAAATACAAAATAAATAACATAAAATTTATTTTATTAATTTATTTTTATTTTTAAATTTTTATTTTTGATAAAAAAATTAATTAAAAAATTAATTAGTAGCATAAAATTAATTTTTTTATCAAAATAAATTAATAAATTAAATTTTATGTTACTTATTTTGTATTTAAATTTTTTTTATTTTTTAATTAAAATTTTTTAAACAAAATTTTGTAATTAAACAAAAAAATAAAAAAATAAAAAAACTGTTAAAACAGCGTTTCCGTTAATAAAAACTAACTTTGAAGTCTAAATGTTATAAAAATAAAAATATAAAAAAAATAATAATATTATAAATAATAAAAAAAATATCAGTATTATTACCTTTAAATATAATAAATATAAATATAATTTACCAAAAAATAATAATAATAAAACAATGCATCATTGAAATTCTAATATTTCCAACTTTAAAGTTAGTGTTGCGCCCAATGCATTTATGTTATTGCAGAACGCCGTATAGGATCGAGTGCCAAGTAATTATTTGGTGATTTTAGAATATCACGTCATAATTTTATGTAATATTTTTATTTTATAAAATTATAATAAATTTTATAATAAAAATATAATAATTTATCTTTTTGAATGGTTAAAAAATAAAAAATAACTCACGTAGTGTTAGTTTTGATCATTTATTACTTAAAAATACTTCGTAATATTGTCTATCTGATAGTACAGGAATCCTTAATAATTTGCCTACAGTGCCACGGGCCCTGGACTCTGCTGTAGTTGTGAACAATAATGTTACAATCACTAAATTGTTTAATTAAATTAAATTAATATAAAAAATAATGTGGTCACAGTTTCAACACATTGAATTAAATAAAATTGATGTAAAACTCATTGCATTAATATTTATAATTATGCCATATTATTCAATGTGTTAATGTGATAAAATTATTTAATTATTCAAAAGGAATGTTTGGATCGACGGACAAAGTCGGACCGAATTAGATTAACAAAATATATAGGACCCACATTTTAGTTTTTACCTTATGAAAAAGCTAATTCCGATTTTGTACCGCGGGACTATGTTGATTTGTCCGATTAATGAGCGATAATTAATCTCTCATTCATGATATGAATAACAATTAGTTTTTTATAAGTATTATTAGTATCAGACTTCATATTATTTCTCCTCCTTATCTAACAGTAAAAAATAACTCTACAATTCTTATCATATTCTTAATTTGATCCTAATCAAACTTGAACTAAATTTTTTACTGTACACACAATTCATTCCTTAATCCATTTGCATTAAAAAAATATGTGGAACCCACCGTATTACTTATTTTTTCTATCATATTAAATTCCATCCAAAATACCAAACTAGCCCTATTGTTATTGAATTTTGAATCACTGAAAGCAGTGCAGCCTCATTAATAGTCTCCTTGGAATTCTGTTGTATCAATTATTTTAGCTAGTAGCGTCACTCTCGTCATATAGCATTAAATACAAAATAAATGGACAAGCTACCTGCATGCCATGGTCCACTTGCAACAATTGTTCGGTGCTGTCTTAATCTCTCTACCAAATCAACAAAATTTTCAATAATAATGTGGTTGTGACTTATTACCTGATGGGAGAAATTTATTAGGTACTCTAGCCCTACTATGGGGGTGTTTGAGAATTATGCTAATTCTAGTAGTTCATATATTGTAGTTTGTAATAGAAATTGTGAGTATTTAGTAAAAATTGTATTTTATAGCAGAAATAAAAAAATAGTTAAAAGTTATAGCTGAAGTTGTAGGTGATTGTAATAAATTGTAGTTTATAACTAAAATCAGTAACAAAAACTTAGCCAAATACTCCCCATGTAGGTATTGTCACGTGGTATTTTTGATAAATAAATGATTGTAATATGCATAATGTGAGTTATCTTCTATCTCTTAACTACCTAATAAAAATGAGTTATCATGTTATTATTGTAAAATTTATCGCTACCATATTAAGTAGGAATACCATATGAACTTACCACATAATATTTTGAGAGTACTGAATAATTACTCCATGGTAGGTCATCTTGTGTATAGTATTTGGAAATAAACAGTCAATTTTTAAAATTGATAGTTCATTTTGTTTGGTAACTAGCTTAAAATTGAATGTTACTTTTTCTTAAAATTCTAAAAAGGTCAATTATAGTCAAAAAGTAATATTTTTCACCGTTGATTTAAAATATCTTTTTCATAAAACGAGCGCTTTAGTTATTTGACCTAAAGCTAAATTAAAAAATCTTTCTTCAAATTGAATTACCAAATGAGACATATATAACATGTAATTTTGGTTAAAATAAATAAGTAAATAAATACTAAGGCTCTATTAAGTTATCGGTAAAATTATACAAAAATTGATTTATCAAAAAGTGAGGTGAGTATATATATATATATATATATATATATATATATATGAGACAACTATTTTTGGTTTCTTGTGAGTAATTTGCAAGAAAGATAATATATATAATAAAAGTAACATTTTATCTATGTTGGATTTCAATGCACATTATTGGAGATGGACTCTCCCTCTAAAGATGGTAGAATTTGTTTGGTTGGGGAGAGTTCTTGTTACCTTCTTGCATTGAAATATTAAGGGACAGCAATAATGCTGCATTCTTTGGGTAAATCCATGGAAATCCATGTACTTTTTATGCTGCATGAAACACTCTACGGTACCATTGGCAACTAGTTTTAAGCTAATTTTTTTATTTTAAACTATTTTAAGTTAAAAGGTGTAGGTGGGTCGTAGTCTATTAACTTATAAATTTTGAATAATAAATATATAAATAATTATGGGTCAAGCCACTATGGTAGATAACTTGAGTAAACCAATAATAAGAGTAAAAATGAAAAAAAGTTAATGCGAAATTTTTCAAGATGAGTACGACATTTGAGCTGCTCGTAACATGTAATTGAACTGCTCGTGTACACCCGAGCTACTCGGGTACAGTCGACCTACTCGGGTACGAGTCGCTCATGACCCGAGTTACTCGCCTCTTCAGTAGCTCGGATATTCTTCCACTTAACCGATGTCGACTACTCTAACCCAGGTGCTCGGGTGATGACATAAACTGCTCATTCCACTGGTTACTTGAATATGAACTACAATGAGGGTTAAGTACTTGAATCATAAATTCCTTGATCTGAACCAATTAACAAAACAAAAGCAAGTTGAAAGGCCTAAAAGACTCGCCCACTTGAGTTACTCGAGTAACCCGAGTTGTTCAAGTAGGCTAATTTTACTCTATCAGTAAATCGGATATACAACTCTAAGTTACTCAAGTTACAAAAAGATCCAGATTTGACCTATTCGAATTTTTGGGGAAGCAAGCTATTGGGACCCCCTATAACTCGGCCAACTTATATCACTGCTCATCGTGAAGAGGCAGAAGACATTCCATAGCACAGACTATGAAGCGTAGCTCTGACTACGAATGAAGACATTCCATAGCACAGACTATGAAGCATAACTCTGACTACAATAGTAGCTCTGACTACTTGCCATGACACAAACCATAAAGACAGCGCATATTGTATTATTACCATGGCACAGACCATGAAGACAGCGCAGACTGTATTATTACCACGACACGGGTCGTGAATACAACACAGACTGTAACGTAACTCTGACTACCTAATTATGATGACATAGCATCGACTATGTGGCTCAGCACAAGCTGAACAACCAAGATATAGCACAGACTATATGATTATAGATTCCTTTTAGAATCGAAAGGTTGTCCCAGAGACAATAAAGACAATGGCAGTACAATCCTGAATGGGACGTTGGGAGATATGTGGTTTGGTAGCTAAGGAAAAAGGCTTGTCGAGCTACGGGACCCTGCCACTCGAGTCATTCGGGTGACCCCAATTCACTCGACCCGAGTGAGTCGAGGGACTCACGGGGCGTTTGGTGGCCGACCCAGTTGAGTTCGAATAGAACACTACTTGGTCGATTATCGGCTTAGAATCTCTTGATTATCTGAAGATTACTTTCATGATCCGATTAGATCTCCTGAAGAGTCCTATCCGAATCCTAACATAACTTCTCTGAGTGTTATAAATAGGATGAATAGTCATGCTTTCGGATAATCAGATTTTGATAGCTGAATATGTTCATATTGTCGATATTCCAAACTCAGCTAGCCTTCTCATTCACCTAACCTTATTTCTTCGTTATGTATTTCTGACTAATTCGCATATTTTACATCTCCATTATTGGTTATTATTTGTCTATTCTAAAAAGACCCTACAAAAAGTTAAAAAAATTCGTTTTGTTGGAATATGCTTGGCTTTTAAGCCAAAAAAACAAAAATTTAACTTTAGTTAAAGTTATTATAATTTTTTAAAATTTATTTTTATATAATTTTATATTCAATATAAATCTTGTTTGATAGATTTTAATTAGTAAATTTTAAAAATATAATTTTTATAAAAAATAGGTGTGAATAATAAAAGTTATGATATTTTTTAAAAATTTTAAAAAATAAAAAATTTATGTAAAAGGCAAAAAAAAAGTTAAAAGCCTTTGAGTTAAAAATGAAATTTTTTAGCTTTTAAAACGTTAAACAAAAGGATAAAAAATTAACTTTAAATCAGTTGCCAAAGGCTTAAAAGGCCCATTTTTATTATTCCAAATACCTCGCTTAATAATGGACATTTTTTAAAAAGAAAAAACAATTTAAAAAGTGAGCTTGCCTTAGAAAGCTTATATACATTCTAATATTCCACATGTTTCACTATAGATTTTAAATCATGTGTTCAATATGATTTCATTTTTCAATTGCAAATTCACACTTATTTAAGGTGCTATAATCATGTGTGCATGCTGAAGATTAAATATCATGTAATATATATTAGGGGTTTTGTGGGTTGAGAATCAAATACAACCAGATTCTGTAAAAGGATTAAAGATGAATTGGCCCTGTTTGGGCTATTTTTTTGCTTATTTTTACCCTTCAAAATTTTTTTTTGTGACTTTTAATTTTTTTTACCCTTTTAAATTGTTTTTTGATTATTTTTACTTTTCGAATTGTCTCGATAAAAGAAATTAAAAAAGTAAAATATTTTAATTAAATTATCAAAAAATTCACTAAAAATAAAATTAAGCAACATAAGATTTAACTTATTATTAACTTATTTTAGCTTTTTTTTTTTCTTTTCTGAGGTTTTTATATCTAGTAGAAAATTATTTTTTTCGATTCGCCTTGATAAAACGAATCTAAAAAAAATAAGAATTTAACTAAACGATAAAAAATTTTAAAAAATAAAATAAATAAAATAAAACAAACAAATATACTATTATCTAATATGTAACGTTTATAAGCTTATAAATCACATAACTAAGTTACAAATAAGTATTTTTTGTCGATAAAAATATATTTTGTTTAAAAAAATAAAAATAATAGACATTTTTACCGATAAAAACCAATAATATATGATTGATTTCATTTCACTTCACATGTGATGACAGAAACATTTTGACTCAAAGAACTATACCTTTTCATGTTTAGATTCATAAATTTAGCACTTGATAAAGACAAATTATATTTTACTTCTTATATTTTGGTAGTGTGTGAACAGATCTGTATTAAATTTACATTTACTTTTATGTTATGATATTACTATTGCGACTCTTTTTACATTATGATTATCCATTTGCTTTGACGTAAAATATTCACTAATAAAAAATATTTTACTTATAAAATTATTTGGAAAAAAAATAATTTTTTTTGTTTTTGTTTTTTGTTGTTTTGGGATTACTTGAAAAATAGTTTTTAGAAAAAAATAGAGATTCTTTTAATCAAAATATACTATTAATACTGTCGTTGTCGCCACCATCGCCATTGTTATGGCAACTACAGCCATTATCACTATCATTGTCACTACCACCACCTCGACTACAACTATCACTACCATCATACCATCGTCATTGATACCATCACCGCCGTTACCATCACTTTGAACATCATTCCCACCTCCTCGGCCACCGTTTCCACCTCCACCCGTCACCACCACCATTATTTGTTGTTTCGTCGATTGCCACCACCACAACTATCTCCTCCACTACCACTATTGCCGTCACCACATTCGCCACTAACACTGCCACTTTTTCTTTCTCCACCACCATCACTATTACCACCATTATCGATACTATCATTATCACCTCCACTATTACTGTTTCTATTGACCTAAAAAATTAATTATACTTTTTTATGTAATTTATTTTTGTACTTTTGATAAAAAATACTTTATGAAAAAAGTATTTAATATTATTTTTTCAATTAAATACTGCAAAATAAATAAAATATTTACCAAAAAGACAGTGCCAGTAAGAGCTAGAGAAGTAAAAGATAATGAGATGACGAGAGATATGTATTAAATAATTAAGAGAGCATAACTAATAAGAATAATTCTTTTCATAAAATTATTCAATATTAAATTAAAAAACTTCTAAAATATTAAAATAAATTAAATGCACTACAAAATCTAACAACTAATTAGTGCAATAAAAGGGAAAACCAAGACATGTGCAACCATTGGAGCATAAAAAATCATCTGGCCCTAATTTGGGATAATAATATATTATTTTTTTAATTTACTCTATTTTTATTATAGATATTATTTTAATCTTTTGTCTATTTTTTTTTTGAATTTCTCTTGATAAGACAAATAAAAAATAACAAATAATTGGCTAATTATTTTTATTTCATTAACCAAAAATTTCCAAATATCGTATTTTATTTACTTTTTTTTTAATATTCTTTCATCATCTTTTTATTAAAAAATAAAATAGCAAGTTATGAAAGAGTTATCCCTGGTTGCGCCAATCCAATCTCCCCTGTGGCAGGTTGGAAATTGCTGTAGCTAATTTTAATTTCTAAATTCTAATAATTTCATGTGATAACTTGACTTGATGTCTCTGTTTTTATATTTTTAATATTAAGCCTGCGTTTGTTTTGACATTAAATATAAAAATATTAAATATTTTTTTATGTAAAATTATTTTATAAAAAATTAGTTTTTATTTTTATTTTCTAGTGATTGACTGATATATTTTTAAAATTATTTTCAAAAAAAAAATTGCTACCGCCACTTGTTTTTGCTGCCGCCACTATCATTATTTGCCACTATAACCACCCTACAATTATCGCCACCAACACTACCACTATCGTCGCCGCCACCACAACCACAGCCACTGCGTCACCGCCTCCGTCGCCGCCACTAGCACCACTACTGTAAAATGACTTATGCTATTTTTTTTGTAAATTAATTTTGCTCTTATGAATTAAAATATTATTTTACTAAAAAATATTTTATATTATTTTTATTAAACTAAACACTAAGAAATAAATACAATTTTACGTGAAAAATGGCTAAATTAACTAAGTAAGAAATTGGTGCAGTCACAAATTATTTTAAAATTAGTATACAAAGCTAAAAATTATAATGTGATAATTAAGTTTTTTAATCATTTTAAGTCAAAAAATTTAAAATTTGATTTTAAGAAAAAATAACTTTAAATTACTATGCAAAAAATATAATATAATGATTAATTCTTTTATCCTTTTAAGTAAAAGAAAGTTTGAAAACTCGATTTTAAACGTAAATGGAGACGAATATCACACTTTCCCGAGTAATTATTTGATATTTTTAAAATATTATTTGAAATTACATAAATTGTGTTTTTATTTAATTATGTTATAAAAATACTTTATATTGCACAATATTAACTAACTTTTATTAAATAAATAAAAATTAAAAACTAAAATAAAAATAACTCATTTAATATATATTATGTATTTTTATTTATTAAAAATATTACGTAGATAATGTACCATGAAAAATGTTAACTATCACCTAATGGACAATGAATAAAAAGTATATAATGTATAGATATTTTTATAAAATATATTAATATTTATAAAAATAATAAATTTTTTATTTGAAAATATATTAATATTAAAAATATTATTTTTATTAATATTAAACGGTGAGTACCATGACCCATGTTCCATAGGAACCACTGTTGAGCCAATACCCAGTAGTTATTCCACTTTCTAACGTTTGACAATTGAGTGACAGACAGCTTATAGAGAGAGAAAGAAATACCGACATCGTCACTACATGCATTTGTAAAAAAAAAATATTCATTGGGTGCTGTTTGGACTATTAAATGTTGAGAATTTTTTTTTAAAGATTTTTTATCTTTTAATTAAATTTTCTTATTTTTTCAAAACATCTCGATAAAATAAAACCCAAAATATGAAATTATTCCCATATCATCCAATTTTATCTTTCTTAACCCTCAAATTCAAACTGGACCAAAGTGTAATAGAAATACTTTGTTTGACTCTTGACTTTAAATAGTGCTTAAAGCCTTCTAGCTTAAAATCAATAAGATTTTAGTCTTATTTGTCAATCTTAACTTTTTGCCTTTTTGTTATTTTGCTCGTAATCTTTTTACTTTTCTTATTTACTATAACCTAAAATACTTTTTTATATTTTTAAAAGTATTATTAATTTTATAGGTAAATTATACTTATTTTCTTTAAAATTTAAACTTATTTTAGGAGTCTCTCTCGTGATCTCAAAAATTACATTATTCTCCCTTACGATGTTATTGTCTGTTTCATTTTTTTTTCTTCGTTTAGGCTCTGTCAATATACTTAACGAGAATTGTTGACATAAACATAAAGATTTATGTGACCTTCTAATTTTGCCCACCCTTATGACATGCTGATGGGCAAATATGACATAAGCATATTAAATACCCATTATACCCTCAAACTAAATTTCATGAAGGACAAAAATGTCAATGGGTCATGTACCTATATTTTCTCCATCTCAACAGAGATGCTCCATGCCTATCAGCCATCAACGGAGAAGCTCCAGCTCCATGCCAAAAGCCATTGAAGGTCTGAAACTGAGTAAAGGTATTCTTTTTATTTTTTTTGTTTAGTTAAAAGTATATTTTTTATTGTTTGAAAAAGTATATTTTTATTTTTTTTAAAGAATATTTTAAAAAGTATATTTCTATTTTTTTGAAAAGAATATTTTTAAAAGTATTTTCTAATTTTTCTCAAAAGTATATTTTTGATTTTTTTGCAGTATATTTCTAATATTTTTTAAAAAGTATATTTTTAATTTTTCTTAAAAGTATATTTCTAATTTCTTTTAAAAGTATATTTCTGTTTTTCTTTTTTTTTTTGAAAGTATATAAAGTTAAAGTGCATATGAACTTATTTTAAGATTATATAAAATTTAATTACATATGATGCAGGTTAAAATGTCAAGCTCAAGTAATGTAGGAAATAATTCGAACCAAAATTACTTAAAGTATAGAAACAAAAATTATATGTGTGGACAAAAAGATGCGGTAAGGATCTCTGAATCTGAAAAAAATAAGTCAAGGTTATACTGTGTATGTCAAGTTGGAGCTTGTAATTTCTGGGAGTGGTGTAACTCCACTAATCTGAATACGATCTTACAACCTTCAACAGCTCATCATATTCAATCAAGGCAACCAAGTCATGAGAATGCATCAGAAGCTAATGAGAGGGCGATGGGTCTTGTGGGTGGAACCATTTTCACAAGAGTCCAAGTGATAGAAGAGACTGTTGGATTAATGAAGATGCTAGTGGTTGCAAGTCTTGCAATGTCTGTTGTAACTTTGTTATTTGTTTTACTTAAGTAAGTTAGATTTAAAATGAAATTTAGTAGCGATCATAGTAAGTCGGTATCGTAACTATGCAGTGGTATTGTGGTAGTTGTTTTATGCATTTCGAAGTAAACGAATAAGCTTCTATGAATATGAATGGCAAGTGGACATTGTATGAATATTCCTTCGTTATATTGATAATCATAAAAATCAATTTACAGGCCTAACTAATATAAAAGCCATGCGTGGCAAATAAAAAGGTCTAATAGAAACTGAAACAAAAAGGCCTAATAAAAATCAGTTTACAGGCTCCATCTGCACAACAACTTTCACCTCCACCATATAGACCAAATGCACAAAAACAATGCGAAAAACTGAATTAGTAGCAGCAATGCCAAAAAACAATGCCAAACACATTCATTTTAAACAATGCCAAAAGTCTCATATTTATTTCATGCCAAAAAATGGCCAAAACCCCCAATCATATATGAAAGTTTCTTTTTTCTAACATCATCAAGCTTCTCTAATGATTTTTCTAAAGGCCTCATGCCAACCAACTAGAAGAGACAGAAAAATGAAGAATGATAACTACGCAGTAGTAGAAAATCTTGATCTATTCACAAGCTTGAAAAAGAAAAGGCATGCATGTTTTGAGTTGCAAAATATAACTGCAGGGAGTACCTTAGCCACTGCTGCCAAAGCAGAAAAGGCTGCATCCCTCACTTCGGGAGTCCCATCATTGAGGCACTACAAAGAATGTGTTTAACATGGAACTCAGCAATATCAACAAATACACATAAATAGACCTAAGAATATAATTTCAGATGATTCAAATTAAGAAATTTGAGCACACAGGGATGAGAGAAGGAGCAAGAGCTTGACAATCAGAAGGCAACTTCATATTACTACTAAGTAATTATTAAAAACACAAATGATGATTGATTGTAATTTGTATCCTAATACTCAAAACAAAATTCAAGTTTCTGAAATGCACATATAATTAATTCATAAAATGAAATGCACATATAGTTTTCTGAAATGCACATATAGAAAGAGCAATATGCAGAATCATTATCACAATCACCAATTGCCCAAAAACTGAACTGCACAAAATCTGAAATGCACAAAAATTGGATCTTGATGATAACTACAGGTACTATGATCCTACACCTGTAAATAGCTAAAGTAAGCAAACAATTCAAACAATTCCAACAATTGATTACAACGTTATCTAAATCAAATAACTCACCAATGCCAAAAAGAAACCTGCGCCATGAAAGATTCACAAAAAACTTTTCCAAAAAAACTAGTGGATTTACCATCCTAAACCTTTATTTGCAAATACCTTCAATGTATGAGAAAATTCAAACAATTCCAACAAACTCAACATGTTGAAGTTTATATTTCAAAAGAAACCCAGCAATTCATACCTTCCCCTTCCCCTTCCCCCATCCCCATGCCCCGACAGGTAGAAGGTTGTTTCTAACAGTTGG
>JAOTRH010167292.1:0-12565 GCA_034768845.1 Heliamphora exappendiculata
CTCTACACACCAGATTAAATACTATACAGAATATCGGGCATCCATGCATAACATTAAAGAAATGATACACATACATTACTCACAAAGGTTCTTATAAAATGAAAAATTAATTTTATTTAAAAAATAAAATTAAATACTAAAAAAGTAGTTTTCAGTATACCAACCCTAACATATATGTTGTCACCTATCATTAAGTGGTTTTATAAACGAACTTTTGAAACTTGGTTTATTTAGTTAGAATCTTTTGAATGCATAAATGGAAGAAAAACTTTTTTTTAACGTCATATTGTAACGCATATGTTAATGTTTGGATAAGTTATTGATGGATATAGCTCCTGCATGGTATGACTTGGGGTTAGTTCACGGACTCGAGGTTTGGGTCGTGACATTTGACAACTAGACTGAAGGTTTCAGAATAATTTAACCCCTTTTCTTGTTGATTTCCTTGAGCAACTAATTGAAGGGAGTGGAATCCCAAGATCTAATGATGATGCATATGAATCAAATCAAACACGAAGTACAGCGAATCACAACATAACAAAAAAATGTTCTATCATGATCTATTCGAACGGTTGCAAGGGGAGTCCAGACGGAAAAGCGTACGAAAAAACCCTAGTTTTTTCCCGAACCCTAAAACAAAACCCGATACACCCACAAAGCATAATAGGGATTATACATGCGTGATCCCTCTAGTTTGATCATGTTTCTATTCTTGAACTTGAATCCAAAGACCAACACGGCAGATGATCGGCAATCTTTTTTTTACTCGAATCTTTTGTTGTATTCCCGAACACCAAAACACGAACTAAGGGTGGGTTTAGATCCTTCATGCTCCAAAGCCCTATCTGGCTGCCTTATCTGTTCCTCTAGTGCTCACAATCTATAGAAAACCTAAGATATTGAATGATATAGCATACTAGTAGATAGGGTTATAATGGCATATATATAGACTACAGCAGAAAATTAATGAGGAAATAAGACACAAGTTTCTAATGTAATTAGAAAAACCTACTTCAACGCAGAAGTAAGTTTCTAAAAACATAAATTACAAATTATACTACTAAAGAATTGTAATTGCACTCTCGATCTTATTTTTAAAACTGAATATTTGACATTCTATTATTAAATACTTATTATTCTCTCACGTTAAGATTACAGATACTTGTCGATTAAATTAAATTACTAACAGTTATATTTAATTGACTTCTTTCATAATTCCTTACTACTTTTCTCTTAACTTATTTGATATGTCGAATTATAAAATCCACCTATAAGGTTTGACATAATCAAAATTTATAAACTTTCTTAAGAGGGTATCATCAATCCCTTGTCAGGACAAGAATTACGTCAATAATTAATATCCACCATGTAAGTAATGTCATTATGCAAATCACCGGCATTATAGACTTGTAAAAGATCACACCCTTTAATGAATCAAAATAACAAAAATTAAATATACGTATTTAATAATTATTTCGGGATTAATAGCATAAGCACTCATTATAACAATAGAGTGTAAATTAATTTATACAGTCAATATAAAATTAACTACCCCAACGTGGTCCTATTCAATTCACACAAAGTATACTAGTACAATGAGTCAAAATTATAGTCGCACTATACTGTTCCTCGTAATCAAGATAAATCTACTAAAACACTGTGCTATAGTACTATCGATGGTATGTCCAAATCCATCTAAAATTGTGAACCAAAACTTATATTCTATAAAAACTAATAATCTAATCTTCTGTGTGTAAGCTGAATTCTATACATCAAATTAACTACTATGTAGAATAAAAGACACCCATACAAACATTAAATAACGCAAACATTGCTCATACAGTTTCTCATTAAAATAGAAATATAGTTTTTATATATAAATAAAAACATTAACAAAAATTCAATGCATAATTTTTAGTATGCAACCTTAACACTAATCGTGCTTTAAATCTAGCAATAGATCCATCAAAAATTTTCTGTCTTGAAAATCCATTTTACACCGTATGATGTTGGAATTAGTTAGAAGAAAGACTAAAGTTCAAGTGCCTTGAGTCATAAGAGCATCAAACTCCTCAAACATTGCTAACCTCCATTCAAGCTTCTTAATTGCCTCCATAAAATTTTGTGGTTCAGTTGCACAAGTAGAATGAACCAAAAGTAAAGATAATGGAATTTTGGGCTTATGAACAACTGCGTGGGACCTTGTAATCATGAGATGCATAGGAAGAGTAGTATTTGAAGGTACTATAATATTAGGAACCACAATTGGAACTATTGTTGAAGTAATATTAGAATTTGGAGCAATCGGGATAACAATAGAACTAGTAATGGATTCAGAAGCAATACTGCTAGAGCCACTATTGGGATTATGAAAATTTGTAAAAGAGAATGGAAAGACAAAACTTGGAACATGGTTGGTAGAAGTAACATAAGTTGAAGGAGATGTAGAGATAGAAGACATAAGATGTCCATATGCAAATTGGTGTTCAACAAACCTCACAAGTTGAGACACAAAAAGTTTAGTAGAAATGGGATCATGGCATCTGTATCCTTTAGAATGAGAGCAATACCCTAAGGAAACATATGGTGTGGACCTAGGTTTAAGCTTGTTAGAAGTATAAGGTCTCAACCAAGGATAACAAGCATAACCAAAGGCTTTCATTATAGAATAATCAGGGTCTTTTTGAAATAACAACTAATAAGGGATTTCATTTTTTAAGCCTGAATGTGGTAACCTATTAAGAAGAAAAATTACATATGTGAGAGCCTCTAACCAGAATTGAATAGGTAGATTGGCATGTTGAAGTAAGGCAATGGTCGTTTCAATTAAGTGTCGATATTTTCTTTCAACAACTCCATTTTGTTCAAGTATGTGAGGACAAGAGGTCTCACGTCGCATGCCAAAAGTTGTAAATAAGGATTGCATATGCTTATTAATTAACTCCCCTCCATTATCAGATTTAATGGTTTTAATAGAGGAATTGAATTGAATATGCACAAACTTATGAAAATTTTGCATAATAGTGTGAACATCAAATTTATTATGCATAGGAAATAACCAAACAAATCTAGTAAAGTCATCAATAGCTAGTAAGTAGTAACAAAAACCAAAAAATGAAGGAACTTGGGGAGGTCCCCAAACATCTAGATGGAGGAGTTCAAAAGGTAAAGTAGTAGAAGTAGAAGATTTTGTAAAGGGAAGTTTGTGGCTTTTAGCTACTTGACAATGGGGACATGAAACATGAACATATTTAAAGGGATGTTATACTATTGAAGAAGAGCCTTAATTATTGCCAAGCTCTGGTGACCCAATCTCTGATGCCAAAGAAAATCATTTGGTAAAGTGTTGATAAGAGCTTTATGCTGTGAAATATTGTTAGTAGAAAGATGATGGGATAGAGCCCCTATTGACAAGGCCCCTAATGAAGAACTTGATTGGAAATGTTGTCCTGAATGACAAATCCATTGGAATCAAAAGTAATTTTGCAATTATTATCAATGGAAAGTTAAAAAAATAGAAAAGAGCTTATGAGAAATTAAAGGAACATGTAGTAAGTTTGAAAGAGGAAATTGTGTAAAAAGTGTATGAATCAAACCTTTACCAGTGTGAGAGATGGAGAGAGCTAAACCATTCCCTACTGAGACAGTGTCTGAGCCCACATATTGTTGAGGAGCAAAAAGATTAGTGAAATCATTAGTGACATGTGATGTAGCACCAGAGTCAAAATACTAAGGGGAAGGATTAAGAGACGATGATTGAAGACCATATGATATACTAAATGGAGAAGTATTGATTTCAGTGGAGTCGGGAGTTAATGAATGAACAACATATGCTCAAGGTGTAGGGAATCTAAAAGAATTGGTTAAGAATTGATATTGTAGGTTAAGCCGGTGATAGCAAATAATAGTTGTGTGATTTGGTTTGCCACAAATCTAACACCAAACCTTAGGATAAATGCCTCTGAAATCTCCACGACTAGAGGATATCCCACCTTTAGATTGAGAGACTTGACTTGTCCCTGTTAAATTGTACGATGGCTATTATGAAGATCCATTAAGTGATTGCATGAGAACATGATTCGCAACTAAAACAGATGAGGAACCAACAGACAAGACATTATCTTGACTGATATGAAGCTCCTCTGCCATCAATAGAGACGATAGTTCATGAAAGGATAGTGGCTCTGATTGAGCCCTAATAAATGTCTTCAAAGAGTTGTAATCAGTGGACATACCATTCAATGTAAGAAATACCAATTCTTCTTCAAGTATCGGCGATCCAATGGCCGCAAGGTTTTGAGAAATGGACTTGATTTGATCAAGATAAGCATCCATGGAAGTTGTTTTTGCCAATTGAAATAGTTGCCTCTTCAAGTCGTGAACATAAGAATGAGAAAACGAGTTGAATTTGGATTCTAGGGTAAATCAAACATGAAAAGTATTGTAAAGAATATAATTTAGTATTAAATGCTTTTTAGTTTATTTTATGGCATTTCAAGATGGTTGTATATGTGTATATCTCCTAAGTAGTTAGGATGAGTTCAAAAGAGTTTGAGTTATCCTGAGAGTCAGGTTATAATAAGAATATGCTAGATAGAGAATCTTTTATTTGTATCTACCTAAATCTTTTTAAGGAGTCCTAAATCAAAGATAAGAAGTTCCATGTACAATTGTATAAGCCAATAGTACAAGCAGCCAATGTAGGATTTGACACGACATCATACAGTTTAGCACATGACCGCTCGAGCGGTCCCAAGTGCGCTCGAGTGGACCCCTGACAATTTTAATTTGATTGAAACTCCAATTGTCTAGTTTTGAGGGCTATATAAAGGACCATAGGCCAACCACAAAAATTAACTTATGCACTTCAATAATCAGATATTCTAAAGTAGATTAGAAGTTCCTTTCAAGTTCCAAAAATTCTGAGATTGTTCGTGTTCAACTTAGAAGGCGTTCTAAGTTTACCGACGGAAGATTCTGTCGGTGTGAAAGTATTGAAGATTCAATACGAGTGAAGTTTTGAGGATTTGTTGCTACGGTGATCAAGCGGAGAACGGTGCACGTGGATTCGACAAGATAGCTTAAGGCGTTTGGATTGAGGATTCAATCAAAATCTGTAAGTGGGTGTCTTGTAACTGTTTAATTGGTTAGTGCTTGATTTACCTGGACTAGGATTACTCCGGTAGTTTTTTACCTAAGTTAGGTTTTCCACGTAAAAAATTTCGTGTGTTTAGTTTGGATGTTTAATTCTTTACTTTTCGCATTCCACGACATAGATTGATTAAAAATATAAAAAGAATATTTTTAATTGGTTTGATTAAAAAATATAAAAAATAATTTTTTCAATTAGTATGAGAGCGGGTTTATTTTTTAAAAAACAATAATTATAGTTTTTTTGATTAAAAATATTTTTTTTAAAATAAAAGATTTTTAAAAAAACAGTCCAAATCAATCTTAATCATGGAATTTTTAAGAGAAGGAAACTCAACCATTAGACCACACTTGATAGATGGAGGAAACTACCATTGTTGAAAAGGTCGGATGCGAACACTTTTAAAATTCATAAATGAAAGGGTTTGAATTTTAGTTGTTAATGGCTATACCCGACCCACTGTCAAGTTTGGGAATGATTTTATTTTAAAATCAACCGAATAATAGGATAAAAAAGATTTTAAAAATATAAGCTGAAATAGCAAGGCTATCAATGCCATCTTTAGTAGTGTTACACCGGAAGAATTTCGATGAATTTGCACGTGTGAAATTGCTAAAGAAGTATGAGATATCTTTGAAGTCACTCATGAAAGTACTACAACTATTAAAATTTCAAAACTTTAAAGACTCACTACCAGTTTTGAAACCTTAAGAATGGAAGAAAGTGAGACATTTGATGAATTTTATGCAAAACTGAATGATATTGTGAATTCCTATTTTATACTTGGTGAAAAATTTTCAAAATTTCGTATTGTTTGAAAAATCTTACGATCACTACCTGAAAGATTTCAATAAAAAGTCACCACTATTGAAGAAAATAAAGATATGGATCTTTTTAAAGTGGAACAATTGGTTGGAAACCTTCAGACTTATGAATCGACTCTCCGTCAACTAAAAAAATCTAAAGGTATAGCTTTAAAATATTCCAAAGTTGGCATAGAATCTACTGAAGATGAGGTGGATTTTAACCATGAATTTGTGAATTTTATTTTTAAGAAATTAAAAAAAATGTTTTAAATAAAAATTGGTGACAAAAGTAGGAATGTTGCAAAAAATGAATTTGTTTTTTCAAAAAATCAAAACCAGACGATACAGTGTTTTGAATGTCGAGGGTATGATCATATTGCTCATGATTGTCCAAATAAAAAGAAAAAGAAAGAAAAAGTTTTTTTAGTCACGTGGGATGATGAGTGAAGTGATAATGAAACAGAATCCGAACCAGATAATGAAAAGTGTAATATTGTGGCTTTTACTGCAACGTCTAGCTCATCTAAATCTGAATACTCTAACCTAGAATAAGGTGTTTCTCATAGTGATTCTGAAAAAGAGGATTCAGATTCAGGTTCAGATTCAGACGATGGTAATGAAAAAAATCTTCAGTGGGCTTATGATAAACTACATAAAGAAACTTACAAAATGACAAAAGTTATTACTAAGCTGTCACTGAAGATTAAGATCCTTGAAAAGAAGAATGAAGGCCTTAAATCAGAATTAACCGAGTCTCGAGCTCTTGTTTCTTAATTGAAAGTTTTTAAATCTAAAATGTCTAAAAAGCAGGCCAGTTCTGACAAACAGAGGAATGAGCTTATTGAATCTTGTAATTCTCTCAAATCAAAAGTTTTGAAATTAGAACAGGAATTACAAAATTCAATAAAGTTAAAATCCTCGTTTCAGGAAATAATTGAAGAATTAGAATCTGATTTGAATATTGCTAATACCACTCTTAAGAAGTTAAATGTACAATCTCTGAGTTTGGAAGAAATCCTAAGTGTTCAAAATGAGACGTCAGATCGAACTAGATTAGGATATGTTTAAAATTCATCTGCTTCGAAGATTTCAGGTAAAATCAATTTTATTAAAGCATTCAACGTGCCTACAGGTTTGAGACAAAATACTTTGAAAAGTTCTGATCAATTCAAGACCCAATTTTCGAAACAATGTTTTCAAAAATCTTCACTACAATCAATTGGTTTTAAAAAATTTGTGCCTATCTGTCATTATTGTTGTATTATAGGTCACATCCGACTTTTTTGCAGAAAGTTGAAAGTTGTGTGTTCATATCAGTATGAAAGAAAATTTGAAAAACTGCATGACCAAATCAAACTGGTGCATGAAAAAGCTCATTGACAGTTGGGCGCTCGAATGGACCGTTCAAGCGCTCGAACAGACAACTAGTAGAGAGATGAAACAGCTCACTGACACTCGAGGACTCAAGCGGACTCAATGGGCGCTTGAGCGATCAACTGGCAGAAAGTTATTGTTGGCCAGAAACCCAGCACTTCCATGACCTCTTTGCCTAAAATACGATCTGTATGGATTAAAAAGTCAAACTTGAATGGTAATGTAATTTTGAGTGTCTCAAGAAACTAACTTGTTGATAAAACCTTTAGAAGCACTCCAACTGGAACATATGACTTGAAATAATATTTATCTCTCTCTTTAAAAAAATGATTATATATATATATATATATATATATATATGTAATTTTTTTTATTTCTTTTCACTTTTAAAATCTATAAAACTTGATTAATTCAAAGTAGATCAATTTTTATGAAATAAGTCAAAATAAAAAATTTACTTTTTGATTTTTGTTTGTAAGAAGTCAAAAAAAGTCATAATTTTGAGTCTACTTGATTATTTTTCAAACAAAAGATATCTGAACTTGTGTTCAATTTGTTTGGAATATTTTTGAATATTTTTAAACACTTTTGATTGACTATGGTAATAGGATACCTATGTTGATGTTGATATCTATAACTACCCCAATCTGTTTATCTATCCACTTGTCCCTTCTCATTAAGAATTGTTTGTGCTATAAAATGCTTACAGAAATGGTTACTTATATGACTCTTGCCTTTTCGTTTGTTATAGTGTAAAAATAACTGTTTATGCTATTTTTTTGACATGCACGGGGAAATGACTACCAATATGAACCTTACATTCTTATTCGTTTTAGTGTGAAAATCGTTACTTATGCTGTTGTACAAGCATGCTTAAGGAAATGGCTACCTATGCAAACCTTATCTTTTCATTCGTATTAGTGTTGCAGCCACCAAATAAAAGTACAAACAATTTTTTATATACAGTTCTTTTTTAGGGGGAGCTTCCATCTTTCTTCAACAGACATACATTGGGAATTTATCTGGTTTAACTTCAAAAGTGTAAAAATTCTTAAAAATACTCAAA
The DNA here is from genome assembly GCA_034768845.1 of Heliamphora exappendiculata. NCBI lineage: Eukaryota > Viridiplantae > Streptophyta > Magnoliopsida > Ericales > Sarraceniaceae > Heliamphora > Heliamphora exappendiculata. The sequence goes on from JAOTRH010167292.1 coordinate 8,399, forward strand.
TATGTTTTATGAAATATCAATCACACATAAGAATTGAATCTGAAATTTGAAGAAAAAATCGAGTAAACTCTTGTCTAAGTTTTTTTTATTTTCTCGTGACATTAAACCTCAAGTTCATTTTTATTTTGAAAATTTAATAAACTTTGATTTTCATTGAATGATTTATATTTTCTTGGTTTGAATGTCGAAAGAATTTATTTTATTATAATGTTGTTAAATTTCAGAAAGTAAAAAAATTAAATAAAAATAAAAAGGGGGAGTTTATAAACATTGTTTTTCAAGAAGACTAATTTCATTGGATTACTTTTTTAGATTTTTCATGATGTTTCTTTGCACGCTTCTAGGCACACACAAAGGGGGAGATAGATGTTCATGTTCATGATTAGTGAGATGATATAATTCATTCCTTTTGATTTATTTCAAGAACAACTGTTAATGGGATGGTTATATGGTTACAGATTGCTTGTGGTACTTTATGCAATTGATTTGGTTTTAGAATATTGGACATGTGGTTTAGTGAGAGTATTGGACATCTGATTTGGTATTCTTTTATTCTTTGTTTAATCTTTTGTTTTGAAGGATTTGAAGAAGGTTCTCTAGTAGAAGATTTCATTCTGAAGCTTGTGCCTTTTGTTGAATCACTTAGGAGATAGTTGTGTTTATCTGAAATTGCCAAGTGAGAGATTGTAAGGAATTTAATTTAGTATTAAATGCTTTTTAATTTATTTTATGACAATTCAAGGTGGTTATATATGTGTATATCTCATAAGTGGTTATGATGAGTTCAAAAGAGTTTTGAGTTATCTTGAGAATCTGGTTAATAAGTGGTTATGATAAGTTCAAAAGAGTTTGAGTTATCTTGAGTGTCTGGTTATGATAAGAATATGCTAGATAGAAAATCTTTTATTTGTATCTACCCAAATCTTTTTAAGTAATCCTAAATCAAAAACAAGAAGTTAAATGTATAACCGCACAAGCTAAGAGTACAAGCAGCTAATGCAGGATTTAACACGACAAAATACAGTCTGGCATATGACCGCTCGAGCAGTCCCAAGTGCGCTCAAGCGGACCCCAGACAGTTTTAATTTGATTGAAACTCCAATTGTTTGGTTTTAAGGCTTATATAAAGGACCATATGGCAGCCACGAAAATTAACTTCTACACTTCAATAATAAGAGATTCTAAAGCAGATCAAAAGTTCTTTTCGAATTTTAAAAATTTTAAAATTGTTCGTGTTCAATTTAGAAAGCGTTCTAAGTTTACCGACGGCGAATTCTGCCAGTGTGAAAGTATTGAGGATTTAATACGAGTGAAGCTTCGAGGATTCATTATTGCGATGATCAAATGGGGAACGGTGCATGTGAATTCGAAAAAATAGCTTAAGGTGTTTGGATTAAAGATTCGATCAAAGTCTGTACGTGATTGTTTTGTAACTGTTCAATTGGTTTGTACTTGATTTACCTGGATTAGGATTAGTCCCGTGATTTTTTACCCAAGTTGGGTTTTCGATATTAAAAATTTCATATGTTGAGTTTGGATGTTTGATTCTTTACTTCTCGCATTCCACGACATAAATTGATTAAAAATGTAAAAAGAATATTTTTTAATTGATTTGATTAAAAAATATATAAAATTTTTTAAAGTATGATGAATTCCAACATCATGTAGTTCGGGTTTATTCCTTGATTTTTGCATGAGATTCCATGATATAAAATGTTGGTTTTGGGAGATGTAAGGTGATAACGCCATGAGTCTTATATTTTTGGATTTGGGTTAATCATGTATTATCACTTTGAAATGTTTGAATGGAGTTTTAAAGCTTGTTATATTAGTAGAAACCCCCTTTTACAGAAGTTTGGCATCATATAATGCATGATTGTGTGATGAATTTTGAGTTGGTGCTTAAATTCATAAAATCGGGCATTTTTTGGTTTGGTCTCAGGTTAAGGGCCGCTCGAGCGGGTTGGGGTTTGCTCGAGCGGTTTATTGTTTATTTTTGGCAGTAGCTCTCGACTGCTTGGCCGCTTGAGCGAGGGCCAGTTCACTCGAGCGGACCTGCCTGTTGGGATCAAAATTTTTGTTTTCTTATATACAATTCTATTTTTATACAAATTAGTTTTGGACCTTTTCTAAGATAAAATAAAATCCTAAGGTACCGTTTGGTAACGTTTATGTTTTTTATTTTCTGTTTTTATTTTTAAATTTTTTATAAACTGTAAATAAAAATATGTTTGGTAATTATTTTTGTTTTTAAAAAACTGTAAACAGTTTTCAAAATTTACAAAATTTTAAAAAATAGAAAAAATACATTTTTACTTGTTTTGAAAATAAATTTTGATTGGATTCATCTGTAACCTCTAACTATCACTTTTTAAATATTTATATTACCAAATATGTTTTTATTTTTAATTTTTTTATAAATATGAACAAAAACATGTATTTTGTTTTTCGTAAATAAAAAATAAAAAATTGTAAATATTACTAAACGAACCGTAAGAGTCTTCATTTTTATAGTTTAACTCCCTTTTCCCAAATTATTTATTCAAATGAGTTTGTAACGGAATTTTTAAGCCTAAAATTGAATTTTTATTAAAGTTTTCTTTAAATTGACTTTCCTTATCGAATTACCGTTAGTTCGCGTGCCTTGGGTTTGAAATGCCTTGGGTTTGGGACCATGACACGGGACTAGCAATTCCCTGATCTATGAATCCCATGTTTTTGGTGGATTGGTAAACCCATGGTAGGCCTAGTATTGCTAATTCAGTCCATTAGATTGGAGCTGTAATTACAATATTATCCTCACAACATTTCCGGAAAACTGAAACTGGAGCTGTAATTACAATATTATCCTCACAACATTTCCTGAAAACTGAAACTTACTTCCCTTTCGTCTTTTAGTTTGAATTTTTTATTTTTCTCAAGTTTTCATTCCTCTAATTTCTTACTTCGTTTGTTACGCCGCTTCCCTTTTTTATTGTTTTCCGTCTCTTCCGTTTTTTATGATATTATTTTTAAAATTTTTAATTATAATTTTTTAATTTTCAAAAAGTTCAATGAGTGAATTTAATAAATTTTAAAAAATTTAATAAAAAATGAAAAATTAGAAATAAATAACATAAAAACTAACTTATTAACTTATTTAACTTAGTTTTAAAAAAAATTAACTTAATAACTTATTTTTAAAAAAATAAAAAATATATTTATTTATTTTTTTACTATAAGAGTTATATTAGAAATTAACAAATATAATTCAATTTTACATTATTTAATTCTATTCAAAACAAACATGAATTTGTATAATTCATTATATTATCCTATTTAAATTAAACACACAAAAAAACTAATCTCGCATTATTTCTAATTTAATCTTATTTTTAATCTTATTTATTCTGTAGTAATTATCAAAAAAGGACTAAAGTACATAATAATTTTCCAATGGACACAGAACCTTTAAACTAAAGAAACATAAGCAAGCAATCCCTCAAAGCATGAGCTGTAGCCACACAAAGCACACGAAGCATCATCCGAGAGCTACTATTAACAATTAATTATTCGATAGTTCCAAAAGCAGTATATAATATTGCTTACACGGTATTTCCAGCTATTTTATTATGTAATGTAAAATACTTTGCATAAAATAATATAATTTTTTTTTTGTTAAGTAAATAAAAGATAAAAGTAATCTACTTGTGTGCATCGTACATTTTAATTTATTCAAAACACCTCGTAATACACGGTGTTCATATTCTATTACGTTGTGTAAAGCACTTTACATGAAACAATATAGGTCTTTTGCGTAAGTAAAAGAAAAAAGCGATCCACTTGTATGCATCACATATTTTAATTTGTCAAAAATATCTCGTAATACACGCTATTTCTATTCAATTACGTAATATAAAACATTTTGCATGAAACAATTGGGGTTGTTTGACAAAACTACTAGTAGTAGTTTTGTACTTTTCATTACTAATTTTAGTTATGAGTTATAATTTTTATCAAATATTCACAATTTTTATTACAAACTATAATTACTTTTTTTTATATTTTAATTACAAACTATAATTTTTATCAAATATTCACAACTTCTACTAAAATTTAAAATTTATAAAAAAATTAATTTTAGTAATACCAAACACCACCAGTATTGATCTACTTTTATTGAGTAAA
>JAOTRH010167303.1:0-12563 GCA_034768845.1 Heliamphora exappendiculata
TGAGGAAAATGTTTGAGAAAATCTTAGGAATTCGAAGAAAATTTTTAGAAATTTGAAAAAAATCCTAGAAATTTGAAGAAAAATTTTAAAAAATCTTATAAATTTAAGAAAATTTTTAGAAATTTGAGGAAAATGTTTAAGAAAATCCTAGGAATTTGAAGAAAAATTTTAAAAAATCTTACAAATTTAAGAAAAATTTTAAAAATTTGAGGAAAATGTTTAAGAAAATCCTACGAATTTGAAATTTTTTTTAGAAAATCTTATAAATTTAAGGAAAATTTTAGAAAATTAAGGAAAATGTTTTAGAAAATCCTAGGAATTTGAAGAAAATTTTTAGAAAATCTTATAAATTTAAGAAAAAATTTAGAAACCTAGAAATTTTGCAACAAATGCTAGAAAGTCTCAGAGATTTTAGGAAGATTTGTTTTTATTTTTTATTTTTTTATATTTATTTATTTTTTGTTTTTTTTATTTTTTTGTTATTATTTATTTTATGTATATATTATTATTATTTTTTGTTATATTTTTTTTTGTTTTTGTTATGATTGGGGCCAATTTTTAAAGATTCTTAAAAAATTAATCATACGGCGAAACACACAAATGTCAAAAAAATGGAGAATTTTTTTAATTATTATATACTTGGGAAGAAAATTAGTATAGAATGATAGAAATTTGCCTGGTGCACCAGGGCTTAGGGTCACTAGGAATCACGAACCGAGGGTTAGGATGCCTAGTTTCTTAGGGCTTGAAAGAAATCAAAAGGTCGTCATTTGCACACGAACCTAGGGTTAGGGTGCCTAGTTTCCTAGGGCTTTGCCTTCAGATATTTTCTGTACTTTGCTTGCTTGATTTGTTCTTTATATGTTCTCTATCTGTCTTCTTTTACAGGCTGGTTATTATGTCCGGGGCTTCGGAGGTTTTGCCTCTGGGGAGGTGTTGGAGTGGTATGATTCCCTCAATGCTCCCAGCCAGGCTTACATCGATGCCTTCGGCTTTGCTCATTTCATACCCCTACTGGGTAGGATGAGCAATGATCGGGTATGGCTGACAGCCCTGACCGAGCGGTGGTAGGATACCACCAACACCTTCCACTTCACCACTTTTGAGGCTACTCTGACGCCTCTGGACTTTGCGCTGATCACTGGTATCCGGGTGGGCGGTGCCCCTATTCCATTTGATCCCACCATTGCGCAGTCTGTTGATGCCCTGATGTACTTCCTCTGGGCCATTTCGGCGCAGATGGACAGAGATCGGGTCCTGATATACCTGGTTTTTTGACCGCTTCTGCCACTTTCAGTGCGCCGAGCCTCGCCACTACGAGTGGGTCGCCCGAGGCTTCCTTATGTATATGTTCGGTACCTCCTTATTTTCAGACAAGGAGAATACTGTTCACTTACATTACTTGGGTGGCCTGGCTCGTCTTGATCGGGTCGCTTCGTACAACTGAGGTGGCGCTGTTTTGGCTACCCTCTACAGTTTCATGAGGAAACTGACCCGGTTCCCTCAGGAGCTCAACATTGGGGGATATTGGAGGGTCTGGGAGGTATGGTTTAGCTTTTGCAGTTCTTTATCTATTTATGTTATCTATTAGTTCTGCCAGCTGACATCTTCTTCTTTGTAGTTGTGGACCTATGAGTTCCTCGGGCTTCACGTCCTGGCGAACTCTACGGCAGACCCTTTGGTCATTCCCCGAGTAGCTCGGTAGTCCCGAGGGCTGAAGGAGAAGAAGGCTAGAGGGAAGGACCTTGATCGATTCTAGGTATCTTTGGATCGGCTGACCCCTGACCAGATATCTTTATTTTTTGTTCAATACACTACTTTCTACTTACTGCGCTGTTCACTTTACTGCACTGCACTGTTTACTGCACACTATTCATCATTTTGTATGTTTTATCATTCTTTGCATTGTTCTGTACTTTACAGGTCCACTGGGATGTCTGGAGGGGGTTAGCGGATCGGATCGGTGCGGATCTGATGCGCAACCGTGATATTACAGTGAGGCGTATCTTGCTGGAGGGCCCATTTGGGCTTGAGTACTATCTGGGGGAGCGAGTGGTTCACCAGTCGCTTAGCCTAGATCACTTCTGGATCCCGGTGGTTCCTCTAGTCCATATGCGCCGGGCTGATCATCTAGGTCCCATTGACTTGCTGTTGGAGACGGTGAGGACCCCAATTTTAGAGCTACTGGTGGCGAAAGGGGACTACACCACTTGGGCCCGGGTGCACCTGATGGGTCCTTTAGGTCCTGGCCCAACTGGAGATAAGAGGAGGCGAGCACCGGAGGCTACCGATGCTGATGTTGCTGTTGGAGGTGCTGGGGCTACGGCTACTGTTGGAGGTGCTGGGGCTACGGCTACTGCTGGAGGTGCTGCCGGAGCTGCTGCTTGGGATGTTACTGGCGAGAGGGGACAAGAGATACCATGGGACGTCCAGACTGTGGTATATGGTTTCCCCTTCTCTTTGTCGGTTCTTATTTTGCCAAAATCGGAGTTTAGGGCTGACATCGGCCAAGTTTGTCTTCTACCATTCCCTCAGTCACTTATTTTATCTGTCTAGTCTTTTTTGAACTATTTTCTTCCACAGGTCGATCAGGCTTGGTTAGACCGGGCGATGCTGATGATTACTGGCTTGAGAGTACTAGTCTGGCAGATGGATGCCTCGATGCGGGCAGCCGGCGTTGCTTTCATACCAGTAGCTGCCGTGAGTAGCTTGTGTGTTCTTTTCAATTTTTTTGCATTTTTTTACCTTTATTCTGCTCTGAGACTTGCTCCTCTTTTAACAGCCTCCAGCTCCGGCCACTGGCGTGGTGCTGCCACCTGCTCTAGCCCCAGTTAGAGGTCGTGGTTCTCGGGCGTCCTCTCGGGCTCGTTCCAGAGGGTCTATCTCATCTGCTCGGAGCTGGTCCAGAGTTGTCTCCTCTTCTAGTAGCGACGATGGCGATTACTTCGACAGACTCTTTGAGGATGACAACTCGGACGAGGCTGGTCCTTCCTCCTGCCGGGTCCGCCCCAGGCATTAGCGAGAGAGCTTTCCCCCTCCCCTGTTCCGTTCTGATACATTTTATTTTGATGAGCCTGCGTACCCTTGTTTGACATATTTACACTTATTTGATTCATGTGCCTGTGTGCCCCAATTTTGCTGTTTGTTGGGCCTGGGTGCCCTAGTTTTTATTCCAATACATTTTCATTGCTTTCTGAAATACTGTGGGCCTTCGTGCCATTTATTGCCTTATATCCATCTACTTATATCATTTTCTTTCACTTTACTGTTCAAACTGTCATGGGCGCATAGTTTAGATGCCACAACTAACACAGATTACACAAACTGTAAACTGACCTGCACCAGCCATATTCCAACATGGCATTCTCCATAATACAACATGGTGGTCGCCACTTTCCACAAATGTTAACCCAGCGGTCGCTCGTTTAAACATGGCGGGCGCCTGGTCAAACGGCTGATGTCACTGTACTGTGCTTTTTGGAGTTAGCAGTCGCCGTTTCCATGATGGCAGTCGCCATATTTATCGTCCCTTTTGCCAATTTTTTGGTTTTCTGCCCTTTTTTGCCCTATAAATACTATCCTAGTGGCACGCCCCAAACTCCGAGCCCCGTGAAACAGCCACAAATAACCAAGCATACACCTTACCTGAGAATACACTCTCAAATAAAATCATACATGCATTGTATATAAACGCCAAACGGCAACATTACACGGCACCAACGCCCAAAAAACATGTTATAACATACATGTAACAAAAGAACAAAAAGGGAAGACTATAGCTCTTCCACCTCTCCAGCACCTCCTGATCAACCAGCGTGACCGGTACCTGAAGAAAAGCAAATCCCACACCGTGAGCCAAAGCTCAGCAGATTCTAAACAACACATGCAGTATAAGCTAAACATGCTCGATAAACGAAGTGCAATTTTCGACTCTCTTTCAAGCCATTAAAATAATTTGAAAACAGTTTTAGATCATGACTCACCAGAGCCTGAAAATCATTTTTCACATGCAAGGAAAAGCGAGGATAAAAATCATTTTTTGACTCATCAGAGCCCTGAAAAGGATTCGAGTATTACGACTCCCACAGGCTGTTAATACAGTATTTCGACTCCCGTAGGCCGATAATACAGTATTTAAGAAAATTGGTCTATCCGTCCTAATATGCAGTACATGCAATACATGAACACGTGCCTCTTCAGGACCTCGTTTTAGCCTTTAGATATCGCACACACACCCACACCCACACCTGTGCCTCATCAGGATCTCATTTCAATCTGTCAGATATCGTACACACACACACATCCGTGTCTCATCAGGATCTCGTTTCAATCCATCAGATATTGAACACACACCGGCTTTCGCAGCCTACCTCATACACCAGCTTTCGCAGCCTACCTCATACACCCACACACGCACACGTGCATCATCAATCAGGATTTACATCTACTGGATCACAGATTCATCTAATCCATTTCATACACATATGCCAACCTAAAATAGGATTTAAAGCATATAACCATGTATCAACACGACGTTCTACAAACCACGTCACTTGCCTATAAAACTCTAGATTTTAAAGCATAAACCACAATAAACATAACGATTGATATCACAACCACATAATCCACTTACATATTTCATACATAAATAAATAGTTATAAATATGCACATAACCATGTATAACAATACATCACGACGCCACCCGCCGAAACAAACTGATATCCACTCGCGGGACAACCCACACAACCACCACTGGCCCAAACACTCCCAATACAATCACCACAGACCCACGACGCTCACCCGTGCCAACACAAACCCAACATCAACCCATGCACCTAATCGTGCATCAACAAGCCGCATCTACCATGCACATCACCCACAAGGGCGACACTCAAACGCACACCCGAGGCCATGACACGACCCCCGAAACCACCACACAAGCAACCAAACCCCAAAAGGAATCCACATGTATTTAAATCAAGTAATTCCTATAAATTAATCAATTGAATACCATAGGACACCAATTGGAAACCAAAACCCAACCACCGAACCATCAAAACACAGCCTAGAGGTTCAGTCGACTGAACCCCACCTCCAGTTGACCGAACACCCTACTGGAAAACCACAAAACGCCAAGACACACGGTTGAGTCGACCGAACCCCTCGGTCCAGTTGATCGAACCTAAGATCCAAACTTCAGTCGATCGAACCTCAGCGAAAACTATTTTTAAGCTACGGGTTCAGCCCTCCAAACCCCGAATCGAAGCTTCCAAACTCCAAACCAACATCCGTGAACACCCACACACCTAGGCTTAACACCGAGACCTCAAAAGAAACTCCCGACACCCGATTCCATCCACAGAAATCGTCAAAAATGAGCTTAAAATGAAAAAACCCAACATCGTAACAAACAGAGATCTACAGCAATCTATCCGTTAAAAACACCCACATTTATCCATAGCACCCTTATACAACAGTAGGGTCTAGAATCCTATCTCAGTGAGTTCAAAACTTGATGCTTCGAACCACGTATAAAATTGAGCTTCGCCAAAATTAAAATCTGACCGGATGGTTGCGTAGCCCACGACGCCAAAAGCAAGGATCCACTGTTGGATCACTAAAAATCGAGCCCCGGGCCCCTAAGAACTTAGAGAGAAGGTAGAGAGAAAACGAAAAACTTACTTGAGAAGTTTTAAAAAATGTCTATGAAAATATCTAACTCTAGATATTTATAGGCCTCCAAAATATATTTTTTTGAAAATTTTCGACATTTGCGCCACAGCGGCCACGGCCTCGAGAACTTACCCTGCATGCATATCTAAGCGCGATCATGCATCAAAAGTAATAAAAACATGCTACAACGAAAACACATAACGCGCGTCGAAAAACATCGAAAAAAGAAAACGGGTCAGGGTCTCACACCTAGAGACCCCATTTGCTATTGCTTGGACTCAGATGGCCAATTCCCTTTCTTTATGGTTTGAGGGACTCTCCCATATCGAACGTTTGAACTTCGCCCCCTTTGGCCTTAACGCCCTTTTCTCATTGAGGGCTGTAAAGATTAACAGACCTTTACTAGCGGCTGCTGCACAACTGTGGGATCCTCAGTCTCATGTCTTTCGGTTCGGTCTCGAGGAACTATGTCCTACTGTAGAGGAGTTTGCTGCCATCTTGGACTTAACTCCACGGAGTTCCATTGTCGTTCCCACTCCCTTTCTCTCTGCTTGGCAGTAGGTAATGCAACTCTGCGATCTGTCTAAGGTGGAGGCTTCTCGTCTGACCTCAGGTGACTGTCTCAACGTTCCATGGCTTATTGAGAGGTTTCATCCTACTGGTGACCTCAGCGATCTAGACTTTTAGCTGCAACACCGTTATGCACTTTGCTTCTGCCTCCTTACCTAGCATCTACTTGTCCCTTCCGATGGGCAGGTTAGTTGTGTCCTGGTTGACGTTGCTGGCCAAATGTGGATGGGAGAGACTTTGTGCCCCTGGTTTTGGCTGAGACATTGCTGGGCTTGGACGCTATCCATTGTGGCGAAACCACCACTTTTGCTGGCAGCCCTTTACTTCTCCAGGTGATCTTAACATCTTTCCCTGTATTAAGTTCTCTGTCATACTGCAAAGCCTTTCCCTTACTATTTTAACTTTTACTATAGATCTGGCTGATGGAGAAGGTGAACCTCGTACAGAAGCCTCCCACTGATAGACACAATGCAGCTGCTTTTCTTTACCGTCTGCGTTATCAGATATGTGACACTGAGGCATCTTGGTGACAATATCTTTCTTCTCTGACCGGTCCAGACATTACCTGGTAGTGCCTTTGGTGGCAAATTACTGCTATGACTCTGACCACTATGGATCACCCTGGTGTTCTACTGATTGGTCTGTATCAAACTGCTTTCTACTACCCTCACAGGATCATGCAGAAATTCGATCGAGTCAGATCGTACTTCCCAGTATTCGAGGCTGTTTATTTTCCTCTGCACTGCGGGCTCCTTTTTTAGCACAGTATCGGGATGCCTGGCCATATCGCTCATTGATGGAGATGCACGAGTTGTAGTGTCCTGATCTTTCTGCTGAATACAAGATATGGTTGACACAAGATAGGAAAAAGAAAGATAGAGAAGGTGGGAAACAAGCTGTGAAAAGGAGAAGAGTGTGAGGATCTCTACTTTATTTTGAAAAATTTCACAGCTTTTTTTTTTTTTTGTAGAGTTTGGGACTTATGTGCTCTCCCTTTATTTTAAGAACTTTGTAGTCTTGCTTAAAGTAATGAAAAACTCCCACTTCACATTTAAGATGGTTCAAATTTAGTCATAGCTTTAATGACTTTATTGTCAACATTCAAAAATTAATTTGCATTCATCTTTCTCAGATTCAAAGATGGCTAAAAACAAAGAATGTGGCCGGACTTCTTGAAAGAAGCTTTCTACGTATCCCAAAAAGGTGGAATCAGGCCTTAACATAGTTTAGGCTCAGTTTTTACTCGGGTATTAACACTCTCCTTTTGTAATGCCCTAACTTTTGCCAAGGTCGCTCTTTCGGGTTTTTGGTCTTGTGGGTTGGTTTAACTTTTGCCTGAGTTGCCTTCTTGATTTTCAACACAGCGAGCCTTAATTTTTATCTTATTTTTACCTTAGGGATAGTATTTTTTGAGCTGATCGAGATTAACTGAAATGGAGAACACATTACCATCCAAGTCCATAATAATGACTGCACCACCGGTCATGATGGTTTTGATCAGAAACTGTCCGGACCAGTTTGGCTTGAACTTACCTCTCGGGTAAAAAATAGGAGCTCTGATTTCTTTGAGAACCAAATCTCCTTCTCTGAGGTCCTGAGTCTTGACCTTCTTATTGAACGCTCGAGCTATCCTCCTTTGGTAACCTTGTACATGAAATAGGGATGCAGTCTTCTTTCATCAAACAAGAGCAACTTTTCTATCAGGTTCCTCTGCCATTCTGCTTCTGAGATATTGGACTCGGCCACTACTCTTAGTGAGGGGATTTCCACCTCAATGGGAAGCACAACTTCCATCCCGTATACTAAGGAGTACGGCGTAGTTCTGGTTAAAGTTCTGATCGACGTTCGGTATCCCCAGAGTGCAAATGGTAGATATTCCGGCCAATCTTTATGTGAGTTGATAATCTTTTGCAGAATTTTTTTGATATTCTTGTTTGCTGCCTCGACTGCCCCGTTAGTCTGCGGTCGGTATGGAGAAGACTTGTGAGCCACTATCTTGTATTCCTTGAAAATATCCAAGACTTTCCCTTGGAAATGTGAGCCATTATCCGAGATGACCTCGTGGGGAACTCTGTACCGACAAATGATATTTTGCTTGATGAACTTGGCAACATGGGAGGCTTTTAATACCGAGTAGGAAGCATCTTCCACTGACTTGGTGAAATAGTCAATGGCCACTACGATAAACTCGTGTCTATTAGATGCCTTTAGTGTTATTCTGCCAATTATATTAATGCCCCATACTGAGAACGGCCATGGTGACGTCAGGTTATACAGCTGAGACGGGGGAACGTGCATAAGGTTTGCGTGAATCTGAAACTTATGACACCTCCGCACAAACTGAATACAATCTGTTTCCATCGTCATCCAAAAGTACCCTTGTCGTAGGATCTTCTTGGCTAACATATTTTCACTCATGTGTGGCCCGCAAACTCCTGCGTGGATTTCCTTCATCAGTTCTTGACCCTCTTCGTTGTTGACGCATAGCTTATTGACACCAGAATGTCCTCGTTTGTACAGTCTACCACCACAAATGACAAATTGTGTAGATAGTCGGCGTACTGCCCTTTTATCTTTTTTGCTGGCAAACTTGGGATATTCTCCTTTCTGTATGAAGTTCTGAATGTCAAAGTACCATGGAAGGCTGTCAGCGCTTTCTCCAATGGCGGCTGTTATCTCGTATGCTTGTTTTCTTTTCTACTCTATTATCAGAGGTCTCATCCGCACTCTGGGTGGTATGTCAATCATGGATGCTAGGGTGGTCAGTGCATTGGAAAACTTGTTCTGTAGTCTTGGTACATGAGTGAAAATCACCGATTCAAAGCATAGTATCAACTTTTCTAGTTCTTGATGATAGAGAATTAAGGTTAAGTCCCTGACCTTTTATTCTCCTCTTGCTTGTGAAACTACCAGTGATGAGTCTCCGATGACTTCCATCTTCCTTGCCCCTAGTTCTAAGGCTACCTCCAATCCAGCTAAGCATGCTTCATATTTGGCCTGATTGTTGGTGACTTCAAAGTTGAGATTTAGGGACAACGGAACGTGTGATTCGTCAGGAGTGACAAGGAGGACTCCTATTCCATAGCCATATTGATTGGATGCGCCATCAAAATATAGAGTCCATTTTTCATCCCCAACTTTCATTAGCTATTCATCAGAAAACTAAAATTCTGTGTCTTCGCCTCCTTCAACTGGTTGATCGGCCAGAAATTCTGCCACTGCTCTGCCTTTGACTGACTTTCGGGTAACGTATTGAAGATCAAATTCTAATAATAACAATAACTATCAGGCTAGCCTTCCTGTCAGTGCCGGCTTTTCGAACAGATACTTCAACGGATCCATCCGAGAGATGATGCTCACTGTGAAAGACAGCATATAATGCCTTGATTTTCAGAAAACCCAAACTAAGGCCCAGCATGTCTTCTCTACTGGCGTGTACCATATTTCAGACTCTGTCATCTTCTTACTTAAGTAGTAGACGTCCTTTTCGATTTCAGTTTCTCCTTCTTGGGAAAGCATGCATCTCATAGCCAAGTCAGTCACTGACAAGTAAAGGATCAGTGGCTTATCAGGTTCGGGAGGAGCTAAAATAGGTGGGTTTTGTAGATATTTCCGTACGTCATTAAAAGCGTTTTGGCATTTTCGATCCCATTTGAATTCGACCCCTTTCTTCAGTAGTCGGAAGAGTGGCTCGCAGGTAGTTGTCAATTTTGCGATGAAGCGGCAGATGAATTGGATCTTTCCCAGAAAACTCCTAACTTCTCGCTCGGTCCTCGGAGGAGGCATTTCCAAAATTGCTTTAATCTTTCAGGGGTCAACTTCGATGCCCCGTTAGGTGATCATAAATCCAAGCATTTTTCTGGCGGTAACTCCAAATGCGCATTTCTGTGGGTTAAGCCGCATCTTGTACTTTTGAATCCTCTCGAATAATTTCTGCAGTGCTGTAATGTGGCCATCCCGATCCTTAGACTTGACTATCATGTTGTCCACGTACACTTTAACCTCCTTATGTATCATATCATGTAATAAGGTAGTGGCAGCCCTTTGATAGGTTGCCCCGGCATTTTTCAAGCCAAATGGCGTGGTGAATGTCGTCTTTTCTCTGTCTTCAGGATCCATCAGAATCTGGTTGTATCCAGAGATGCCATCCATGAATGAAAGCAAGGCATGCCCCGCCGTACTGTCTACCAAGACGTCGATGTGTGGCAGCAAAAAATTATCTTTTGGGCTAGCCTTGTTGAGGTCCCGAAAATTCACGAAAACTCGGATACGACCGTCCTTCTTTAACACTGGCACTATATTGGCTACCCATTTTGGATACTCGGTTATCATCAGAAATCCAGCGTTGATCTGTTTAGCAACCTCTTCTTTGATCTTTAGAGCCCATTCTGGTCGAATTCACCTTAATTTTTGTTTGACCAGTTTAGCATCAGGGTATAAGGGGATACGGTGCTGGACAATGTCAAGATCAATTTTGGGCATATCCTCGTAAGACCATGCAAATACATCTTTGAATTCTTTTAATAAAGTTATTAGTTGTTCTTGTTCAACTGAGGATAAAGAAGAATCGATTTGAACATTTTGCGGGTTATTTTAATTATCCAGATTTATTGACAAACTTTCTTCAATTATTGGTTGGGCACGCATTTCTTCTTTTCTGTTTATTAAAAATTTTATTTTTTTGGGGATATTCCCGTCGAATTCAAAATCGTCAGAAAGCGTATAAAATAAATCAAACAAAGCAGAGTAATCAAAAACTTCGTTCAATTCATTAAGAATAGTGGAAATTACAAACTCAAAGGTAAAAGCAGAAAGAGTAGCATCAACAGACGTGCCCTCAATTACAGACTCCAACTCAAACTTGGACTCAGGATAGATGATCTGCACATTAAAAGACTCGATGGACCAATTCTTTACTTTCTTTGTGGCTGCGTCGACGATGAGCTTGGTACAATCTGCCGGTGCGCTGAAGCCCGTCATGAAACAGTCAAATTCAGTTATATGCAGCTGAGTCATCTTCTCGTTGAACAACATTCCCAAGTCGGTACCGTCGAGTCTGTCAGCCCAATCTTCTTTCTGAACCTTCTTTTCGTCCTTCTCTCCTTTCG
This sequence comes from Heliamphora exappendiculata, assembly GCA_034768845.1. Lineage (NCBI taxonomy): Eukaryota > Viridiplantae > Streptophyta > Magnoliopsida > Ericales > Sarraceniaceae > Heliamphora > Heliamphora exappendiculata. The sequence continues at coordinate 11,353 of JAOTRH010167303.1, forward strand.
CTGTTTCTTCCTCCTCTGTGTCAGACAACTGGCGGCTGAAAAAGATCTCCAACCCAGGCAGCTTTTGATTGGTCTCTTCGTCGGTCCACGGCTCCAGAAAGCCACGATGCGGGAAATCTTCCCCTTCTTTGACGAAGTACCCATTGAGTGTCCCAGAATAATTGGCCTTTCATCTCCTTCTAGGCCCTTCCAGCTCTTCTTTCGTTGGCTCATACCCAAGACCAAAATGGTGCAAAGTCGGCGATACCTAAATGGGTTCCGGGATTCCCTGCAGTTTACGTCCCAATCTCATGCTAGGGAAGAAAGACATTTTCCTCATCATCGTTAAAGCTTGTGGGTTAACATACCATTTTTCCTCATTCATCAGCGTCTGAACAGCCTGTACTTCATCAAACTAAAAACTACTGAGCAACACGTCATCTTCACTATGTTGGACTTCTAGTAGAGTTGTGCCCTCTCCTCCTTTCGGAGGGTGAATACTGTCCTCTCTATGAATGGTCAAAACTGCCCCGCTCTTTATTAATTTTAGTTTTTGGTGAATGGTAGATGGTACTGCTTGGACATTTGGGTCATACAGCCATGGCCTGCCCAGTAGTAGATTGAAGGAGGCCGGCAGTAGTAGATTGAAGGAGGCCGGCATATCTAGCACGTGAAACTCAACTGACGTCTCCAGTGGTCCCACTGAAACGGTAAACGACACCAGTCCTAGTACATCACTTCTTGTATTGTCATGGGCTCGCACCCCTTGATTGTAGGAAGTGAACTGGTCTGGCCTCATCCCTAAGCAAGCAGCCGTCCTCAATGGGCAAACGTTCAAGGCGGACCCATTATCAATGAGTGTTATCGGGACCCATTTTTCTAGGCACTTGACGGTGATGTCAAGCGGCTTATTGTGACTTTTTTCTTCAGCGGGTAAATTCTTATCAAAAAAGGAAAAGACTCTTTGTGGCTTTGGGATTTGGGGGTTAAAAATGAGAAAATTCAAAGATATTTTGAAAAATATTTTAAACACCTTGAAAACTAAATTTTGAAAACCTCTTTTGTTGAAAATAGAGCCGCCACTTAGTTTTTGAGAAAAACTAAGAAAAATAAAATTAGCTAGTAATCTTGAAAACGTTAACCAGAGAAAAAGGGTTCGGGAGCTAAGGTACGAATCGGGAAAGGTGTTAGGCACCCCGTTCGCCCAACCGTAAGGTTGGCCTCTACTAATC
>JAOTRH010167314.1:0-12563 GCA_034768845.1 Heliamphora exappendiculata
ATTCTGACGAGCCTATAAATATCTTTCTTTAGATATTTATTTCAAAATATCTTCTCCTCTCTCTCTATTCTCTCTCTACAAGTTTTCTCTCTGTATTCTCTCTAGCTTTTGGGGGGCTCGGGGCTCGGTTTTCGACGATCCAACAGCAAATCTTTGTTACCGGCATCGAGGGTTACACATTCATCAGGACAGAATTTCATTCTGACAAAATTTATTTTTGTACGTGTATCGAGGCGTCGAGTTTGTAACTCACCGAGGTAGGATTCTAGACCTGTATGTTTTATAAGGGTGCTATGTGTAATCGAGTGTATTTTTACCGGTCAAATTTCTATAGATCTAACTTTCTATAAAAGTTGGGTTTTTGAGTTAAAAACCGGTTTTATGTTGATTTCGATGGATGGAATCGGGTTTTTCTTTGGAGATTTTGTGGTAGTTTCGGGTTTGGGCACGTTCGAGGGTGTCGAGAAGGTGTTTAAAGGCTTAGATTTGTGGTTGAGATGGTGGTTTGTGTGTGTTTGAGTGTTTGGGGGCTTAGAACACTCAAGAACAGAAAATCTAGATTTTTCTTGGGTGGTAGCTCGCTCGAGTGCCCGATGTCCGCTCAAGCAGACTAGCTATGCTGGGCCGTTTTGTTTTGATGTTATCTCTCTCGTTCAGACTCATAATTTTTTGTGCTCAAATTGAAGCTCCGAAAGTCCTCTTTCTAATGACATCTCTCTCACATTAAAATTCTTTTTATAGAAAAAGTTATGGCCAAAAGAGTGAAGGTGTGTCAAGATTTCCAAACCGTTTTTCACCTGTTTTTGGACGAACGTTTGGGAAAGGTTGTTTTTCATCCTTGATGGATCTTTTTATCAAGTTTCTTGTTTCTTGGGACATCGTGGGCTTGTGTTGAACATGAGTAAGTCCGTGTTGGCCGTGTTGGGCGTGAGGGAGCTCGTGATGGTTGTGTTTGGGCCTTGGGGGTTTCTTTTGGTCGTGTGGTGGCCTCTTGGTCGAATGGGTTATGGGGCTCGATCGACTGCTCTCCTCTAGTGATTTTTAGTTGATTGGATTATGGGGTCCTGTCAATTGAAGTCACGGAGAGGGTGTTGGTCATTTCATGCGGGGGTTGGTGCATGGTTGAGTGCGTGGTGGTTGGTTCATCGTTGGGTGCGGGACGTGTTGGGTTCGGTGTTCCTTCTAGAGATGGGGTTTTGGTCAGAACCGTTTTGAGGGAGGTTAGTGTTGGCCTTTGGTTAGGTCGTGTTATGTAGGTTTCCTATTTGTGTTGGGCGCGTGTGGGCGTCGTGGGTCTGTGTTGGGTGTATGACGTGCATGGTTAGATACGGGGGTTTGATTTTATTTCTTGGTTTGGGTTTCCTCCCAACGTTGACCGCTCGAGCGATGGTTGTGCGCTCGAGTAGGCTGGTGGCCGAGAGTTGGGTCAGTGGTTGACCGCTCGAGCGGGGTGGTGGCAGAATGCTATGTCGGTAAGGGAGCGCTCGAGCGGTGGTTGAGCGCTCGAGCACTTGGGCTGTGATGGCCTTCGTGTTAGGTTTCGATTTTAATTTTTTGTATCGTTGGTTATCCCGGTGTGTAGACGGATCTTGGTTTGTGGATGGGTCGTTCCGGTATCAAATGACGGTGTGTGTGGCATATGATGTCGTGTCGGGTTATGTGACGCGTGACGTCATGATGTGAAGTTATATATGGCTATGTGCATTTATAGCTGGCTTTGTACATTTATAACTCTAATTTATTTATGCATGGGTTATGTAATGTGATTTACATGGTTTTTGGATAGCGTTATGTGTAGCGTGGTTTGTGATACGTAGTGATAGTACGTTATTTTATATAGTTAAATCTTGATTAGGTTATGCATAGTTGTATGGGATAAGATAGTAGAACATGTGGTTCTATGAATGTTAGCTCTGGCTGACGGTGCATTCGATAAGGCTGTGGTCCCTCGGTGAAAGTCTGTAAAGGTGTATCAGGTAGGGCTGAGGTCCTTCAGTTAAAGTCCGTGAAGGTTAAGGCTTAGATCCTTCGGTTGAAGTCCGTAAAGGTGCATGGTAGGGTTGAGGTCCTTCGGTTGAAATCCGTAAAGGTGCATTGACGGAGGCTACGGCCCATCGGTGAAAATCCGAAAAGATACATGGATTGCATGAACTACATTATTGGACGGATAAACCAGTTTTCAAATTATTTTAAGAGTCGTGTGAATCGCGATCTAAAAACCCTTTTTGAACTGTTTTCTAAGCTCTTGTGTGTGAGCCAAAACATGGTTATTATCCTCGCTTTCCCGGTTGCATGTGAAAACTGTTTTAAAGGCTTGAAAGAGAGTCTAAATCTGCACTTCGATTTCCTAGCATGTTTTGTTTATACTGCATGCTTGTCTAGTTTCTGCTAAGCCTTGGCTCATGACGTGAGATTTATTTTTCTTCAGGTACTGGTCACGCTGATTAATCTGGAGGTGCCGGAGGAGGTGGAAGAGTGTAGTCTTCCTTTTTGCTAGTTTTGTTACATGTATGTTATATCATATTTTTCGGCGTTGGAGTCGTGTAATGTAAGCCGTTTAGCATTTATATACAATGCATATATGTTTTATTTTGAGAGTGTATTCTCGAGTGAGTTGTTTGTGGGTATTTCACGTGACCCGGAGTTTGGGGATTGACAGAGTTATTTTTGTCTTCATCAATTGTGTTTAACTTAACAGATAAACTTATCTGTTGAGGATTTGGGTCCTGTTTATGTTTTATCATAATAGTACAGATAAATTTATATGTTAATAATATGTGCTTTACTTATTCTTTTTCACAATAGTACAGATAAATTTATCTGTTATTTACCTGTCCATTTTTATAAGGTAACAGATAACTTTATCCGTTAGAGAGGTATGTTTGTTTTCATCAATTGTGTTTACCTTAACAACTAAATTTATCTGTTAAGGATTTGGACCTTGTCTATGCTTATTATAATAGTACAGATAAATTTATTTGTTAATGAGTTGTGCTTTACCTGTCATTTTCGCAATATTACAAAGAAATATATATGTTATTTAAGTGTCCTTTTTGATAAGTTAATAGATAAATTTATCTGCTAGGGAGTTATTTTTGCCTTCATCAATTTTGTTTAACTTAACAGATAAATTTATCTGTTATTTATCTGTTCATTTTTTATAAAGTAACAGATAACTTTATCTGTTAGAGAGTTATGTTTGTCTTCATCAATTGTGTTTACCTTAATAGATAAATTTATCTAGTAAGAATTTGGGTCTTATTTATGTTTTATCATAATAGTACAAATAAATTTATCTGTTAATGATTTGTATCTTACTTATTCTTTTTCACAATAGTACAGATAAATTTATCTATTATTTATCAATGACATAAAAATTTATCTGTTAAGGTAAACACAATTCATATATTACCCATATTTTTGTTTATAGTAATTTATTTTCAGTTATAATTTTAATGTAAATTTGCTTGCCACAAGGAAAGCATCTTATAAGATTTGGTATTCAATGATTTTTCTTGTCTTCATGGAGTTGTAGTGGAACAAAGAGCCTTTTTAATATCAAAATCAAGGAGAGTCTAATAATTTAGCTTGCTTGTTGGATGGTTCTCATTGGAGTTCATTGAAAATATAAAAAAATTGTATCGTTGAATGCAAAAGATAAATTTATCGGTGAAATTAATGAAGTAATAACACTAATATAACAGATAAATATATCTGTTTATATGGTTATTTGAAAGAATATATAAATTTATTTTTTCACTACCTACACCCATTATAAATTGAATAGATAAATGTATCTGTTTCAATAGGATAGATAAATTTATCTGATCTCATACTTTCATGGTTTGATTACTAGAACAAATAAATTTATCTGTTGACAATATATCTTTATTACTATTTGATAGATACATTTATCTGTTAATGATATTAGGTTATAATAATATAAGAGATAACAAGATACCTGTATTGATCATCAACTGTTGAGAGGTAGTTGTCAATCTTATATGCTTTTGTTGTATTTTTCTTCCACTTGATCAATGACTATTTAATAGAAATGATAAAATTAGTATTAATGCAAGCAATATCTATTATGTCATAATAATTATGTAAATATTTTATTTATCCAACTAAACATGTGAAGAATAGGCATTTGTTTTCCACTTTTTCAATTCTTTCTTGCTCCTTGGCTAGAAGATAAGAGTATCCATCAATAACCTGTATATAGATTGTCAATTGTTTAAGCAGTGTAAAAAATGAGTACTAACAGATAAATTTATCTGTTAACGAGTTTTTTTGTCTTCATAACTCGTGCTTACTTTACTAGATAAATTTATCTATCAATGGCTTGTGCCTTTGTATAACTTAACAGATAAATTTATCTGTGTACTTTTAACTTGCTTTCAACCATACAGATAAATTCATCTGTTAGTAGCTTGTGCCTTTGTATAATTTAACAAATAAATTTATCTGTATGCTTTCAAATTGCTTTCAATTGTATAGATAATTTTATCTATGAACTTTTTATATGCTGTAACCATACAGATAAATTTATCTGCTACCACCTTGTGTTCTTATATAACCTAATAGATAAATATATATGTTAATTATATGTGATTTTGTACAACCTAATAAATAAATTTATCTATTTAGGAGCTCCTTTATCTTCATAACTTGTGCTTACTTTAACAGATAAATTTATCTGTCTTAACATATAAGCACAATGGATAAGCCAACAATTGACAGATAAATTTATTTGTTAGAAGGTCTGGAAACTTACATGATTCGAGCAATCTTCTTCCTACATCATTTTCACACATTCATCAAGTATTATTCCTTTATAATCTTCTTCAGAATCCCACACTTGGGCTCTGTAATTTCACATAACAGTATAATTTAGTATCAAATTTATGTTTTACATATTGCTTAGTATAATTATTTTTTATATTATCAAATCCTCCTTCTTTTGCAAAAATAAGGCTATTTTGTTTATCTTCTCCAGTTATTAACAATGTGACATGAAAACTTTTTGGAAATTTATGCTTTTTTGGTTTTCTTCCTGCTTTAACAATCTTGTCTGCAGGAACATGTTCTTCCACCTGAACTGGGACTGAATTAGGTTTTCGGGCTTGAACCTGTTGTAGATTGGGTTGTTCGGCTTAGACTGGATTGGTTTTTTGGGCTTAGACTGAATCTGGATTGGTTTGTTGGGCTGGTTGTTGGGCTTGTACTTGTTGGTCTCTATTTTTTTTTGTATTTCTCTTCCTTCACCTTCTCGATTAATACTGAAATTCGGGAAGCTTTTTGTCTGTCCTTTCCTTTATCTTGATTCTTGCAACCATAGAAGATGGAGTTGCTTCAGCTTTTTCTTTTGCTTATTTTGTTGCCTTAATCAGTTGTTGTTTCTCTTGCTCAAGAGCTTTCACTGTTTCTTTTAACTTCTCGATTTTCGATTGCTCTGAAACATTCTGTGTAATTTCATGTACTGAAATCTCTACCATTTGTTCAACCAACCTTTCTTTCTCTTGTTCCACCTCTGCTATCTTTTCTTATTTTTCTTTCTCAAGTGCCATAATAGTTTCTTGCTGTGTAAATTCTTGTGTTGCTCGGTGAAAAGAAAGTTCAACAATTTGATTAAGAAATTTTTGATTTTCTGTTTGGAACTCTTCTATTTTTATTTTTGCTTCAGCAAACTCCTTTTCGTCAACAAATTTTTGTGTTACTTGATGGGCAGATAGTTCCTCAATTTGTTCAAGCAATTTATTGTTTTTTTTTCACTGAGCCGTTCGACTGTTTCCTTTATCTTTTCATTCTCAGATATCTTTTTCTTCAAATTTTCTTCCATCTTCTTCATATTTTGAATTGAAGCTTCGTTTATTTTCAGAATGTCCTTCAACATCTCAATTGTATATGTGTTTCCCAATATGGTGATTGGGGCTGCATTGTCATTCAATTGTTCCCTCAATTTCTTATTTTTCATTGTGAGTATTGCATTTTCTGAGCTTAAAGAGTCCAATATTTTTTTGTCACGCCCCAAACTCCATGTCACATGAAATACCCACAAACAATCAATCTGAGAATACACTCTCAATATAAAACATACATGCATTGTATATAATTGCAAAATGGCTTACATTGCACGGTCCCAACCCCAAAAAAATATGTAAACATATATAATATAGAAAGAACAAAAAGGAAGACGGTTTAAATTCCACACAGTGAGCCCGAATCAACCTGCGTGGCCGGTACCTGAAAAAATATTTTAAATTCTACACCGTGAATCAAAACTCAGCAGAAACTAGACAAGTATGCAATATAAGCTAAACATACTAGAAAAACGAGATACAATTTTTTACTCTCTTTCAAGCCTTTAAAATAATTTTTTACAAGCAATGGGAAAGCGAGGATAATAACCATTTTTGACTCACAAGAGCCTGGAAAATGGTTTTTATGTCACGACTGTCACAAGCCGTAACAATAATTTTGAAATTGGTTTTATTCGTCTCACAATGCATTTCATGCAATCCATGTACTTTCTCAGACTTTCACCGAGGGACCTCAACCCCAGACTATGCACCTTTTTGGGTCCTCCCCGAAGGACCTCAGCCCGAAGGAATGCACCTTCTCAGCCTCTCACCGAAGGACCACAGCCCCAATGAATGCACCTTCTCAGCCTCTCACCGAATGACCACAGTTGCACCTTCTCGGGTCCTCCCCGAAGGACCTCAGCCCCAACGAACGCCTTGTTAACCAAGGTTAACATTCACAGAATCATATGTTCATCTATCTCGTTCCATACACATATGAAAAATTAAACCAAGGTTTAATGCATAATTTCACGTACAAACATTACGTTTCACATAACCACGTTACACATAACAACATCAAAGCCGTGTAATTCATCTACACAATTCGTACATAAATAAACTAGAGTTATAAATGCACATAGCCATGTATAGTTTACATCATGATGCAACCCGCCATATAACTCGACATCCACTCACATGGACAACCAACAGCCCACACAACTAAGCCTAATCCGAAGGCCAACACCAGACCCTACAACCACGAGTTCACAAAAATACCACCTTTTTCCCCAAAAAGGATCACCGGCCTAAACACGCCCCACACCAAATGATGAACAAACACCAAGCACCTAACCGTGCACCCACACCCACATCTAACCATGCACGTCACCCCCGAGAACGGTACCAACACTAACACTCGAGGCCACGACACGTCCCCAGAAACTATAACAAGACCAATAGAACCCCAAAAAGAATCCAATAGTATTTCAGTAAACTAATTATATATAGCAATCAACTGAATACCATTAGAAATCAATTGAAAACCAAGGACCCAACCACCAAACAACAAAACAACCAGCACAGGACCCCAGTCGACTGAAAACACACTGAAAAACTAAAAACCCAAACAGAAGCAATTCATTCGACTGACCTCCCAGGTTTAGTCGACTGAACCCACAAACCCAGGATCCAGTCGACTGACCCCAAGATCCAGTCAATTGACCCCATGCAGAAACAGTTCCCGAACCACTATTTAAACCCACCAAACCTCGAATCAACGCCTCCAAACTCCCATCCAACACCCTCGGACATACGCACGCCCAATCCTAACATCAAAATCTCGAAAGGAACACCCGACATCTGATTTTATCCACATAAAATGATAAAAAATAGATTTTAAAACCAAAATCCCGTTTGAACATAAAACGATTTTTCATGCAATTTTAACTGATTAAAACACACACGATTACACGTAGCATCTTTATATGATATGAGAGTCTAGGATCCTACCTCGTTGAGTTAAAAACTTGATGCCTCGAATCACGTGCAAAATCGAGTTTTGCCAAAATAAAATTATGTCCGAATGGATGCGTAGCCCACCGTGCAAATAACAAGGATCAACAGTTGGATCGTCAAAAATCGAGGCCCGGGCCCCAAAGAAGTTAAAGAGAAAGCAGAGAGAAAATAGAAAAAAAAAACTTAACTGAGAAGTTTTGAAAATATTTTTTAAAAATATCAAACGCCAGATATTTATAGGCCACGAAAAATATATCTTTTTTGTCACGCCCCAAAACTCAGGGTCACGAGAAAATTCACCAAAATACTAGTTTTATAAAAAAAAGATTTTCATACATTTAAATCCACCTGCTGAAATCAAATGAAAACCCAATATGCATATCTCATAAACAGTAAACATACAGTTCCAACCTGCATACAGTATATCGTCTCATGGCGTACAAAACCTGCCTTCAGGAACATGCATACCAAAAAAGAAAACTACAAAAGTATTCCTCCATCCATCACCACGGGCACCACAAGATCTACTCAAGATCATTCTCCATATCATCACCAGAAAATAGTTTTGTATAGAAAATCCCACTCGTGCACCAAAGCCCAATAGAAACAGACTATAAAACTGTAAAGCAGGATATGCAATCATATGATGGGACCTAACTCGACCACAAGTAAAACCATGCATTATAACTAATGCAAACAACAGTTAAAAAAAACTATAATCAAACGTTGTTTTCCACTCGGATCACACACACCGAGGAAAATAAACCGGTAAAACAGTATGCTCTACTCAGGCCACAAATTCAAGGAGAAAGATAAATGAATCTTATGTACCGACTCCGTCACAAGGGGACAGATGTAGCAACTACAGACTCCTGCCCCTTTACCCAATCCCTACACATTATAGGACCGGTTAGGTAAATGCAAGTTCTATACGAAACCACCATAACGTAAAAACTTAGTTTATAGGTTCAACAACCCGAGAGAATAAAGCACCCAACCACCTAGTTTACGGGGATTAACCTGAAGGACCAAGGTACCTACTCTACGCACGTTTTTGGACTTCCACTGAGGGTAATTCGTGCCAAATACCCGCTATCCCGGTACATCTAGAGAATTATTTTCAAACCAAAATATTTTTCACATTTATACAAAGATCTATCCATCAACATGGAGATCATACAACATATAAATCCATCCATTAACATGGAGATCAAACGAACATGTAAAAACATGAGTTTTAAAGCTATACAACATATGTATAAGAAGATCTAATCCATCTACCATGGAGATCAATGCATGAAAATGCATGGTTTTCATCAAAATATTTTAAAAGTTGAGCCTCAACCCCACAGGTTACCTCCAAACCTTCAAAAAATATGATTTTCAATATACACCCTCAACTGCCCAGGTTCAGTCGACTGGACCTGTGGCGTTGGGATTTATAGGTTATTTTGAAAAATATTCAAAAATAAAAAATTTAAAAAATATTTAGAAAAATCTTTTAACACATTGAAAACTAAAATTTGAAAATCTTTTTTTGTTGAAAATAGAGTCGCCACTTAGTTTTTGAGAAAAATTAAGAAAAATAAAATTGGTTACTGATCTTTAAAACGTTAACCAGAGAAAGAGAGTTCGGGGGTTAAGAAACGAATTGAAAAATATGTTAGGCACCCCGTTCACCCAACCATACGATTGGCCTCTACTAATCATTATTAGTTCTTTAATATTATTTCTCAAATGCATGCAAATAAAAAAATAAAGGCAAATAGAGAACATCAAAAATTAAATATAAAAAATACATAAAATATATACGTAACACTCCAAAATAAATAAATGTCAAAAAAAAATTCTAAATCCTACGGCATGCAATTTCTATCTAAAATATATATAAAATACATACCCACATGCAATAATGTTGAAACAATCTAAACTAGCATGATTTGATTAAAAAAATAAAAAAAAATATGCTAGAAGTTAGCAAAACTACCTAAACATGGATTTGCTACAAAAAATTAAACTATTCTAAACATGCTTTCAAATAAAGAAACTAAAACTTGCATATCACCAAAATTAACTAAGTTAACATTAACATGATGAATTAATAAATAAATAAGAAATGTAAAATAAGAAATGCATAAAAGAGAAAAATGCTACATTAAAATAAAGCCTATTTAACAAAGAAATTTAAAATAAAAATTTTATAATAAAAGAGAATTTACAGATTTAAAAGAAGAGAAAAAGATTTGATAAAATATAAAAAGTAAAAAATGCTATTAAGAAGAAAATTTAATTATTTACATAAAAGACGAAGTATAAAAAAGAACATTAAAAGACATATTTATGATTTTGTGCTTTTTTATAGTTAATAGAAGAAAAAAAATAAAAAATATTATTAAAAAAAAGTTAAGAAGATTTAGTTATTAACATTTTACATTTTAAATGAAAATACAAATAGAAGAAATGGAAAAAATAATGGAGTACTTTTAAAAGAGAAAATTATGAACTACTTAAAAGATAAAATTTAACTTAAAAGACTTTTTGTGATTTTTGATTTTAGCAAAAGAAAAGAAAATGCCATAAAAAAATAAGACTATAGAAAAGAAAATAAAAAATAAATTTCTATAAGAATAATGAATATTAATGTTACAAGAAAAGAAATGCTAAATTGAACTTTTATTAAAGCTAAAAAAAAATTAGAAAAAAATTACACTAATATAAGAAAGAGAAGAAAAAGAAGAAGAAAATAAAATTAAAAGAACATTAGATTAAAAAAACATTTAACTTAATATTAAAAGAGCATTTAAGTTGGTACTATCAAAAGAACTGAAATTAAAAGGAAAAAAAAAAAAGAAATATTAATATTTAAATGAAATATAAAATTAAAACTTAAAAGAAAGAGGAAATAGAAAATGCTATAAAGAAAATTTAAAGCTAATAAATAAAGTGCTAAAAAAATACTAAAATTAAAGTAATGCTAGAAGAAAATAAACACTAAACTAAAAGAAATTAAAATGGAATATTGAATTAATATTACCAAAAAAAATGAAACACTAGTAAAATAAAATTAGAATAACTAAAAGAAAATAAAATGCTAGAATATTGAATTAATGTAAAAGAAAAGGAAAGAAATGAAATGAAACATTTGAATTAAATAGGTGTAATATTGACTATTACAACCATTTGTTATGTAAGTGCTTAGATTATAACAATTAACAATATTGATAAGTTGTAATTGCCAAAAATATTAGCAATATTTAAAAATTTAACAATTTGCAATAAGCTTAAAAAATTAAATGAAGGCAAATAAATAAACCAAATAAGCTAAGTAAGCTAAAACTAGAATTTAAAGTAATGTAAGAATATAACAACTACATAAATAATGCGATGACGTAATTAAAATGAATTGATCAAATTAAACCCGGCCAGTCCAAAGGGATAGCAAATGGAGCTTAGAATGGCTGGAGATCCAAGCCAAATACTTGAATTGCTTAAGAATCCTCAAGTTGGGGAATGTGGGTGTGCAAATTGATCTTCGGGCAATGATCCAAGCTAGGGTTTGGGACTATCGAAGGCTCGGAGCTCGATATTTTGGCAAAGCTTCGGCGTTGGGGATTGAAATTACTCGGCTACTCGGCAGAGCTTCTCTCACTAAACCTCTCTATAATTTTTTGTCCTTCAAAACGTACCAGATATACGGTATTTATAGAGTTCTTCAATCAATGAGATGCTACCACGTTTTAAAACACGTCAAGCCATTTGAAGTTGGTGGCCACCACAATATGAGGTGGCGGTCGCCATTTAGAGTTAGAGGTCGCCATGTTGAAAAATGTTCTACAAGGTTCTATTGGCGGTCGCCACAATGAAAGTTGGAGGTCGCCATGTTGGAGTTGGCGATCGTCACTTTTGGCTAGAGTTTCCACAAGGTTCTATTGGCGGTCGCCACAATGGAAGTTGGAGGTAACCATGTTGGAGTTGGCGATCGTCATTTTTGGCTAGGGTTTTCACAAGGTTCTATTGGCGGTCGCCACAATGGAGTTGGCGATCGCCATGTTGGAGTTGACAGTTTAAAATGATTTCATTAGTTTTGAAGTTTTTGGTGATTTGGGTTCAAATACCGAGCTTGGATCACTTTTCGATTATCAAATTGAGGCACCATTCCAGTTGTTTTCATCATCGGATTCACCTAAAATTAGGCGAGATCAAATTGGGGTGTCTACAGTTGCCCCTCTTTGATATAACTTGTATAGCAACGCGTAATACAAGTTATATCAAAAATTCAGAGACTACAACCATTTGACTGAGCCGTCAACCATTTAACTTGCATATGATGTTGGTCGTACTCGAACTTCCATCGAGTTGCCTACGTACCCCTTTATTAGGGATCAGACAAAAACGTAGTTCACGGGACAAAATGTAAGATAAGAAACATGATACAGATGCAAGTATGATCGAACAAATCCTAAAAATCGAGTTAAGATCTAAAGGGAGCACAAACGGGCGAGTCAAAGATCGAGTTAAGATCTAAGAACTCGACTAGGGATTAAAAGGATCGAGTTAAGATCCAAGCAATTCGAGGTAAAAATAATTAAAAGTCAAGTTACGGTTTAAAACTATTCATACCGGGAAAAAAATCACGAATTAATAGGTCAAGTTAAGACCCAAAAATTCGGAATGAAAATCATAAAAGACACAAGAGAAAAGCACACATCAGACATTTTATTTTTTGAAAAACACACACTATAT
>JAOTRH010167335.1:0-12560 GCA_034768845.1 Heliamphora exappendiculata
TCAATCATTGAACTCCCTTAGAATCCTTCTCCCTCAATGAGAGTCAAAGTTAATGACATCCCGCGCAAATGAAATTACATTTCCAAAAACATTAGCCAAACACTCAGGTTCACAAGGTAAAGCAAACGGACTCTTCAAGAAACCACGGGTAAACTTGGACATTGTATTAACAGACTTTGGCGGCTAACAGAACCTATTTTCTAAAATAGCCAAAAAGTCTAACTTGTTCCAAGCAACTACCCTTATCTCTTAACATGAAACTTGTAGGGGACATGTGTAACTATAACATACTAAAAATTGGGCTAATGTGAACTTAATTTGATACCCCAAAACTGATAGCAACAGAAGCATAATTTTGGATAAAATCTGGAAAAAGTGCTGAACCGTTTTTGCTTAGGATGAAATGTTCACCCTTTTCTCTTAGGATTTGGTCCTGGTGTTAAACATGAGAGTTGTAGGAAATATTTTTATCTAAATGGTATTTAAAAATCATAATCCGATTCCAAGTCTAAGTACCTCAAGATGCTGCAATACTTTGAAATTTAACGATTTGAAAGAGAATAACAAACGGTTAAATAAAATCCTTAAACAAGTTAAGGATTGGGCAAGCGGGTAGTACCCCTTAAACCTAAAAAGAAAGTAACCACGGTCCCAAAAATCAAGAAAACATTACACGGTTAGAATCATTTTAGTTTCACCCTAAAGGGGGAGGATACCATGATTAATGGTCGAGTCGTGTTTTGCTTGTTAGGCTCGAAGGTTGTAGAACCTGGGGATCCTGCTTAACTTGCAAGCAGGAGGCTCAGTTCATACGCATATTATGCAAGGTGAGAGTGCTTAGCCATTATCTTGAACTTAAGTTATCTAAATGATGCATAAAAATGCTTTGCAGCGCATGTTTTGAACTATGGCCAGTTTTGATGATTTCATAAACCTGTTGTTTTCAAATACCATGATGTCTTTAATTCAAGTGTGCTATCTATGCTATTTTGAGCTAGCATGATGTTATTATGACAGTATGGTTAATATTGTGTGGTTGTTCCAAAGTGCTAAGTTACAAGAGTTTCCAGCCCTTTATATCCCGTTATGAGGGAGGTTGCCCAACTATGAGCTTTTCATTTGTCCCTTCAGGGGAGGTTTCCCGTTAAGCAAGTGTTTTTGCCTTAAAGGCTTTTAGCACATACCACTCGTGCTTGGTGGAGAGTGGCCCTCATTCCATCATGTTGCTATCCGTGCATTGTGAATTGAGATTTCGGTACCGTCAAAACTCCTGGTCGTGAGGCTGATGACTACTTTGACATTGTTGGGGTTTGAGTCTAGATTTGAGAAAATGGTCATGCATTTTAAATTTGTGGTGGTTGAGCCAGGAACATATTTTTATTTGCAATACTGAGAAGGTTCTGTATAATCTGTGATATTTTCATGTTCAAGCATATGCATCAGTATTTATATTTTCGTGAAAAATGTGATGAACTATTTTTAGAAAGATTTTTCAGTTATCCTTAACTAAGTAACTGTCTTTTCTGTTCATGATAATGCTAAGTGCGCTCTCCTGTAACCTCTATGGTTGCAGATACCAGGAATGGCTAGGAGTTGGTCCACCATAGGCATCATCGAGTAGTTTTGGTTCTGGTGTTGAAAATCGTTTTGGCCAGTCTTTCTTTTGTTTAGTTCTAGTGTTGGCAAAGCTTCATGTATACGATTTGAAGGTTTTTAACCTTTTAGAAGTAATGTATGCCTTGGGATAGTGAATTCCTAGTGGCTCATGTTTACCTCTTTTGATATTAAGATTATTTGTGGTTGTTTAAGTTTACTCCATGTCTATCTCTTGGGCTGCTAGTCTGCGGCGGGATCTTATTCCTTTGTGTAGGATTGGTGCCTTGCGGGAGTGGGGTGTTACATCCCATATTGATCCGATGTAGGGTGCAGCTTATAGAAACCCCTCCCTATTCCCCCCATCGGCTACGCAAAGCCATTCGATAATAGATAGCTCTATAACTCACCACTATAATCCAACATCGGGTGCAGCTTATAGAAACCCCTCCCTATTCTCCCAATAGGCTACGCGAAGCCATTGGGTAATAGATAGCTCTATAACTCACCACGACAATACCCATTTTACGGACCTCACCCGAGGGAACACGGTACCCAAATTCATTTTGTAGGGGCTAACCGAGGAAACACAGTACCCAGCTTGCGCAAGCTTTCGGTCTTTCACCATAGAGATGTTCAAGCCCAACTTATTCACATCCTCAGCCATTTTCGATTTCCCGAAGGAACACCCTAGGAGACAACCAGATACCAAGCCATTTTCGATTTCCCAAAGGAACACCCTGGGAGACAACCAGATACCAAGCCATTTTCGATTTCCCAAAGGAACACCCCGGGAGACAACCCGATACCAAGCCATTTTCGGTTCATTATTTAATTAACCAGATCAATATACATTAATCAACCGAGAGTCCATCTC
The DNA here is from genome assembly GCA_034768845.1 of Heliamphora exappendiculata. Lineage (NCBI taxonomy): Eukaryota > Viridiplantae > Streptophyta > Magnoliopsida > Ericales > Sarraceniaceae > Heliamphora > Heliamphora exappendiculata. Next base: position 2,471 of record JAOTRH010167335.1, read on the forward strand.
CCCAATTCACAATCATATTTCCAATTCTAATTCACGATCATATTTCCAATTCCATATTATCAATGAACACTATTATTACATATCCATCCAAGTATCAATTTCTCATTGGATTCCCATGTTTAATTCAACAGGTAAAGTCTCAAATATACATTAACTTAATTCAAGAATTTCAAGTTAATTAATTAATTGGCATCACCAATACTCTAATCATTCAAGTCATTTCCTCAACATCTCAATCGGGTTTTTATTATAATTACTTGTCTTCAACACATTCATTAACCATTTCATAGTCTAGTTTTCAATTCATTACTATAGTTCAAGTGTATTTCCGTGATTTCCTCTTATTACATATGTATCATCATCCAGTTTAATTAGCTCTGACCATTTTATTAAACCATTTCTCACATAATTATCTTCATCATACTAACACAAAACAAGTATTTTACCTTCATTATTATAGTTTTAAGTCATCCAATCATTTTCTGCTCATTTAAATCTCAGTCAATGGCCATTAGTCATAAAATTGTAAATTCCAAATTAATTTGTTTATTCAATTATTAAACGATACTCATGCCAAGAACTTCATGTTCTTTCAAATTTCTTAATCCAATCACAAATTCACGTAACAATCTTTAAGTAAACCTAACACAAGAATTCCATCTTTACTCGATAGTCCATTCACTAAACAATTATTCCCCTACAGATCATGGATCCATCTCATATAAATAAATTGTGTTCTCAAGGTGAAGGTACAATGAACTTCAACTATGGCTCATCTTTTACATATATTCTCAACTCCCACATTTTATCCATTGCGTTCTTCTCACTCTTAAATCCAATATCAAAATCTCAAACAAACCATCATATGTAAGACCCTGACCTATTTTTTTTTTCAGAGTTTTTCGACGCGTGTTTTCTTTTTTCGGTTTTACATGTTTATATGCGTTTTGATGCATGATCGGGGTTAGATATGCATACGAGGTTGGTTCTAGGGGCCGTTGGGCATTACGGTGCGATTTCAAAAAAAAAGAGAGATATTTTCATGGCCTATAAATATCTAGCTTTAGATATTTTAGAAAATATATTTTCATAACTTGGTGGCTAAGTTTTCTTTTTCCCAAACCAAAAGCTCTTCCTTCTCTCTAGATTCTCGGGGGCTTAGTTTTCAATGATCAAATAGCAGATTCTTAGTCTCCTCGTAGTGGGCTACGCATTCATCCGGACAAAATTCTATTTCAGCAAAGTTTATTTTTGCACGTGGTTCAAGGCGTCGAGTTTTTAACTCAACGAGGTAGGATCCTAGACTCTCATGTCTTATAAGGGTGTTATGAGTAATCATGCGTGTTTTTACCATTTAAAAATACATAAAAAAATTAGTTTATAAGTTAGATTTTGGTTTAAAATCGTTTTGGGTGTTTTTGGTTGGATGGAATCGGGTTTCGAGTGTTTCTCTCGAGGTTTTGTGGTAGTTTTGGGCTTGTGTATGTCCATGGGTTGCTAAAGGGGTGTTTGAATGGTTTAATTTGGGGTTGAGAAGCTTTTTCCGTAGCTAGGGTTTGCTTTTCGCTGTTGCCTTGTCTCCTATTTTGAAAATCTAAAATTTCTTCTTTGCGTCGATACATTTTCTATTGGTGTCAACACTTTTTGTTGCTGGTGTCGACACTTTTGCTCTCTGCATATGTTGCCTAAACTCTTGGTTCTTTTGTGTCGACACCTCTGCTATTTGTGTCAACACCTCTACTGTTTGTGTCGACACCTTTTCTATTAGTGTCGACACCTTCGCTGTTAGTGTTGACACATTTTCTATTTGTGTCAACACCTTTGCTGTTTGTGTCGACACCTTTTTTGTTTGTGTCGACACATTTGCTGTTTGTGTCGGCACCTTTTCTGTTTGTGTCAACACTTTCGCTGGTTGTGTTGAACCCTTTTTCTTTGGTCATGTTGGGGCCTTAGAGGTTTCTTTTGGCCTTGTTGGGCCTGTATGGGTTCGTGTTGGGCGTGTGTTGGTCTGGGTTATGATGTGTTGGTGGTTGGGTCCTTGGTTTTCTATGGTATTCAGTTAATTAATTATGGGATTAGTCGACTGATATACTGTTAGATTCTGTTTGGGGTTTTGTTGGTTGTGTTGTGGCTTTGGGGGTCGTGTCATGGCCTCGGGTGTTTGTTTAGGTGCTGTCCTCGAAGGTGATGTGCATAGTTAGATGTGGGTGTGGTGCATGGTTAAGTACGTGGTGTTTGTTCTTCGGTGGGTACGGGGCGTGTTTAGGCTCGTGGTTCATTTGGGTTTTGTGTTGGCCTTCGGGTTAGGCTTAGTTTTGTGGGTTGTTTGTTGTCCATGTGAGTGGATGTCGCGTTATTTGATGGGTGGCATCATGATGTGAAGTTAAATATGGCTATGTGCGTTTATAACTGATTATGTACATTTAAACCCTGGTTTAGGTTTGCATAAGCATATGGAATGGGAAAGACAAACTTGTGGTTCTGTGAACATTAACTCTGGTTAGCGATGCATGTGTGGGTGTGGGTGTATGCGCTGTGTTGGCTGAAACAAGGTCCTGACGAGGCATGTGTGTGTGTGTGCTTTGTCGGCTGAAATGAGGTCCTGACGAGGCACTTGTGAGTGTAATATCTGAAGGATGGAAATGTGATCCTGAGGAGATAAGTGTTGCATGTATTGCATGAACTGCATATCGGGATGGATAGACCAAACTTTTGTAAAAGAAAATGTATCAACGGCCTACGGGAGTCGAAATATAAGAATCCTTTTCGGGGCTCTTGTGAGTCCAACATGGTTTTATCCTCGCTTTCCCGTTGCTTGTGAAAACTATTTTCTGGCTCTGATGAGTTGTGACCTAAAACCATTTTCAAACTGTTTTAAAGGCTTGAAAAAGAGTTTAAAATTGCACCGCATTTTCCTAGCATGTTTAGCTTATATCGCATGCGTGTCTAGTTTCTGCTGAGCTTTGGCTCACGATGTGGGATTTGATTTCTTCTGGTACCGGTTACGCAGGTTGATCTGGAGGTGCTGGAGAGGTGGAAGAGCTATAGTCTTTTTTTTTTGTTCTTTCTGTTACATGTATGCTGTAACATGTTTTCCTGGTGTTGGAACCGTGTCATGTATGCCGTTTGGCGATTATATACAATGCATGTATGGTTTTATTTGAGAGTGTGTTCTCGAGTTGGTTGTTTGTGGATGTTTCATATGACCCAGAGTTTGGGGCGTGACATCATAGACCTTTTTCATATTCCTTTATCTACCAAATTTGTCTAGTAAGTTTCAGCTCGACACTTAGTACATAATCCATTGAGCTGTGAAGCCTCTATGATTCTCTAACATTCTCATTTAATCATATTATGCAAATATATATCTAGTAATCAGGTATGTAATCTTAATTATTCATTCTTATAATTCATGATTCATTTATCCTATAACCCACCACTCTCATGATTTTCTTATAATATAAAACTAAATCAAATACCTCAATTTCAAATTAATGTTGTGTGACCCATCAGTTCTTACGATTTATCTTTAATCCTTGTACTTAATACCGGGAGTTGGTCCACCTTGTACTTAATCCTTCAGCTCTTGACTTCAACCCGACTTTATTCTGATTCAATTCTAATGTAACATTTAATCCCTCATATTACTATAGCAAAGCTTTATTATCGATTCCGCTCTGAATATTTTTATACTAGTGATCATCTCAATTTTAAACTTATTACTCATTTAACCACACAATCCATTATCTCAACAAGTGAAACAAAACTTATTATTCAGGTTCTCAAATAAGATTTTGTACATTCCACATTTCAACATCTTGCCTGATCAAAACAAACCACATCCCGGTATTAAGTCCATGACCCAAATCTCTTAACTCATATCACCATTCAATCATATAACCACCACGCTATCATTTATAGGTCAAACATGATTCTAACATGACTCAACCCTCATTAATCCATCTTTATTTCATCTTATCGACATTTCACCTTTATATAAACTATATTTTTATTAAACAGTTCTCAAGTCTTTAAAACTAGCTACAATTCCATTCATTAATTCATTTTGTGCCTATTACCTTTCCTACTTGATTAATCAAAGGCCTCAACCATCAACAATTCACTTCAATATACCAAACCCAAACTTCCAAATTTTGTTCATTTCTCATGAACTTATTACATTCTAATAACTTAACATATGATCAATACACTCCAATTTCCAAATCCTGCTTGACAGACACAACTGTTATCTTCAAACCCTAAGTTTACAAGTTCCATGTAATTAACTACCACTAGAGGGTTCTATTTTCATAATCCACCTCATTTATCATGATTATAATTTAAGCAACCCACAATTTGATTAGGATTCTGATTTATTTCATTAAAAGATAAAGGTTTTCTTGGAATTAAGGCAAAGTCAACACAAATCAATGAAAAACACTCAAATTAGTTTAGATCCTACCTTGTTGAAGCAAAACCCCCATATTTTGAAATCCCAGATATTCTCAGCCACCTTCAAAATCGGTTCCAAGATGATTTCATGCAATGCTATTGCTGCGTAGAGCTTGATCCCGAGTCAATTCAATCTAGTTTTGAGCAAAAACCATTCAATTTCTGGAAACAGAAGAAGTTTTGGGAGCTTCAATGTTCTCATAAGGTAGAATCGAAGCAGAAAAAAGAAGAGGAAGAAAATTCACGCCGAACAGGGGAGGCGCGATTTGGGGTAAGGATTTGGGGCATGGTCGCCGGCAGGGATGGCAACGTCGGCGATCACGGTGGTAAGGTGAGTGGCGCAGTGGTGGCTGGTTGCACACATCACGCTCCTTACGCCACCTTGTTCTTTCTCTCTGTTTTCACCGCCATCGAAAAAGGAAGTAAGATGGAGCAGAGAAGGCATTGGGGACGGGGGACCTTTAGGTCTCTCTTATATGTCTCTCTCTCAATACCTCTCGATCTCTCTCTATGCGTGTTTTCCCAAAGCTTCTCAGCTTCGGCTAAGAGGCTTTTTCAATTCATTTTTCATTTTTCATTTTTTTTCTTTTCATCTTTTATACCATCAACTTTCTAATTTATCCTCAATTTAATTTTTATTTAATTCTAATTTATATTATTAAACTTTTGGATCCCAAAAAAATAAATCAAAAATTATCCCCGAAAATTTTAATTACATTAAAAATAATTAATCAATTAAATAAAAATGTACCAGGTCACTATATATTCGGATTTTGAGCAACAGTTGGTGGAGGAATCACCTTGTGTCTCAAATCCTAAATCTCGTGCCTAAGCCTCATACAACTATTGGTCAAATGGCCATACCCCTGGTGAAAGGTACAATACTGGATCAGGTTGCATCTAGGTGGTAAGGGATTTGGTGGTGGGGTCGGCTTTAAGAGTTTCAAGAGATCCCTTTCGATCAAACGGCTCAAAATGGAAGATAAAGGAATGGTCAGCTACATAAAGGTTCTCTTCTGGTTACATGGCTGGTTTTGAGCAACAGACTGAGCTGAGGGCTAGCTTAGATTCGAGTTTAACAAGTTTACTTCATAGCCTAGGCTTACTAAATTGGTAAAATTATTGGGGTTATTAGCATAGGGTTTCCTTCTCGTCCTCTGACTTGATTCCTCTTTCTCAATGTCTCTAGATTGCAAAGCATCTTCTACCTGTATTCTGACGTCAAAAACCTGCTCAAATGTCATCAGAGGCTGTGTAATCAGATACTTTCAAAACTTTGATTGCAAATTCTTCAGCACCATCCTCACTTGGTTCTTCTCAGTGGGTCTATTTGTCATTTTGGCTGCCTTAGCTCTCCAACGGGTAAGAAACTTAACAAAAGACTACTTGACATCTTGTCTAGTAGGTTCGATGTGATGCCTCGTCCTCCGGGCACATCGGGATATATGTAAATATAAGTAAGGGACATATTCTAGCCGAGCATTCATAATTACATACCATAATTACTATAGTATTAATGGTTTAGAATTTATTCAAAATACTTAATAATTGCAGTCATCTAGAAAATTTAGCAAAAGTTACAATATGTCTGTGAAAAACTGAACAAAAGATCAAAAAGGGAAGATTCTACATCTTCAAGCTGCGTTATTAGAGTTAGCCGGCTCCTGCCACTCTCCCCCTTCTTCAAAGTCTTCTTCCTCAATGAACACACCTCCCTCAAATGGTCATTCTTCTTCACTTGTGGCACTAATGCCATGGGCCGGAGCCTAAAAGCAAATTCCCTAAACCGTCTGACAAACTCATAATAAAATATCTTACAATATATATCATATAATACCCAATACAATTTTTAAGGGCAAAGAAATAGGCAATTTATCATTTTCAGTAAGGCAAGCACATATAAGAACAATTGTGCGAGTGCGTGACGTAGATGAATGCAATGCAGTTGCCGAACCCAACGTACTTTCAGAATAATATCATGAATTTCAGGTCAGGAATTACAGAGTAGACTTGATGGGACCTGATCTCCAAACGTATCATCACCTCGTTGCGAAAGGTAAACCCTCATAATGGCTACATGACTTGGCCGTTTTACGCAATGACAACGGCGTGGGGACTGGCCTTTATTCAATTTTACCCATCCTTATTCCAAGCCAACCAATCCTACCTTAAGGACTAGGATACTCATTAGGTGTCAACCCAAAGTCTAAATAAAGCTAGTGACGAACTCATGGTGCCTAATTCCCCTTTTTAAAATAAACAATCTCCCAATTTAATTTCAAATATGGTAACCACGGACACCCTAGATCCACAATCACAGAAAGAATGATTTCATATCACCTAACCCAATTTGAAAGGTACAAAGGGACTCCGATAACCCAAGATGAAATAGAAAAATTCTCATGATGTGCAATATTCTTCTCGTGTGCAATTAATTATAGCATGGCATATAAACATGGTATGGCACGAGGTACAATTTTCTAAAGCATCACGTACATGCATGCGAAGCATAATCATGATTTATGCGACATAGAATCAAACTTTCGGCATGAGATCACTTCATCAAAATAATCATTTTCATACACTAATTACTTACAAATTTCATATGAAGTCTATATACTCAAGTTTTACAAAATAACACGCCATTCGTACACTTAGCAAATTTTATGTAAATGTTCAATTGCTAGTTTTTAAGTTGCGACAGTGTTTTGAAGTACTTATGCATTGATTTAATTTTTAAAATTTGAACACCAATTATATAAAAATATTTTCTACAACTTTCATGTTTAACGATAAGGTCAAATATTAGGGCAAATGGGTCATTTATTTTACTTAAGTAAAAATCGTTCAGCATTTTATAGAGAAAATCACACAATTTGGACCTCTATTGGCCACGAGTTTGGCGCATCAATTCAATGGTTATAGCTCTTATTTTTGGGTAGATTTTGGTTTAAAGTGTCTCCTACAAGTTTCATGTTTTGTGCTAGGGCAAGTTGTTTCGAAAATGTTTGAGATTTTGGCCAATTTATAAAAAGGGTTTAGTCAGCCTAAAAAAAGTCTGCAGAGTAAATTTTTAACAGAGAATGCTCAAAACCTTTGGGGTATCGTCCGAGGGTATTTTGGGATGATTTTGTTCAATATTTAGTTTAATAGGTTATCTACAGTTTTCATGTTTACCACTTTTGGATTTGGCTACTAAAAACTTAGGTGTTTGGTCTCACAAAAAGGTGTGACAGAAAGCTCTGTCAATCACTAAAACACAACAGTAACTTTGAGAAGTGTTCCGACCTATCATAACTTCATAGATTTGGTTCATTTTTTGTGGATAGTAAGATAAACATGTACTCTACAAGTTTTATATTTTAGCCCAAGCTCGTTTCACACTCTAACTTAGGATTGTTAGGTCTGCAACTCAGAGTGGTCAAGATCTGACATGCTTTGGTAAAACTGACATATCTGGAGTTCTACCCAACGAAATCACTTCAAACTAATTTTTTATGAAAAAAAACTCAAAAATATAGGTTTGAACATAAAAATTACTTTAATATCATTTTTCTACAATTAGTTATGAAGCTTTATAGTTGGTGGCAGAATGTTGGTAAGCCCAGAAAATTAGGTTACTTAGGGTTTTGGTTACTTAGCTCATGTTGTGTGTATTTTTTATGTGTTTTCTTTACATGCATGTCTTATACTCATACAACGAAAAACTCCAGAACATACTCAAGTCATAAAACTCAAAAATATACACATGTAAGCACATGCAAATCTTGATCACACATAATCAGCCCACTATTCACACCTACGATGCCTTTTTGAGTAATACTTTATTTCTTTATCTTATGGTTGATTATAGAGATAGATTGAGGGCTATTTCAAGATAATATGTCAAAAGATTTTAGGAGATTTAGTTACCTCTTTTGATGCTAAAAAAGGTTTAAGAAGAATGGGTCTTAGCTTTAATGCATCCTTCTTGATCCTTTACTCCTTCCTCTTTCATCCTTCTTTCTTATTCTCTCCTTCTTCCTGGGAGCACTTAAAAAACTTTTGTGGTTCTCTCCCTCAAACTCTAAGGCAAAATTCATGAAGGATAGTGGGTGTTTGAGTGTGTTTTTATAATAAAAATTATAATGGAGAATAATAATCGCTTAGAAGCTTTATTTTAAATTTTCTTCAATTTTTATTGTTTGTATGGGAGGTGGGAGTTGTTTGAGACTTACAAATATAATTTTTGACAGCTTGGGATTTCAGCTAAGGGTAGGTTTGGGCAGACAAATGTGGTTTTGTACTAAATCAGGGTTTAAATTAAGTTTTGGTACTATTTTGTGAAAAAAAATGCATAAAATATTAATTTTATGTATCTTTTTGGTATCTAAATCTACTAAAACCTATTACATTAATGTATTTATAGTTAATTTAGTTTTCTCATGATTTATCATAATTTTGATAGCAATTAATTAAATAGGTATAGGCTTTTAAGTTAAATTAAATTAGTTTGACTAGAATTGACTTTTTGACTTATTAGAAAATTTAAGTAATTATTTATTTATTTTTATTGATCTATATTATTATATTATTATGTATATTACTTGTATAAAAAGTATTAGATCAAAATAATTCTTAATTTATACACCTTTCTCTCATTTTTAGGCTTAAAAAGGTAAAAAGTAGCTTTTTAGGCACATCTACCTAGGTGGCTGGCCATGTGTAGACACCTCAATTTAACCATGCCTAATCTTAGGCGAATTTAATGATGAAAATAGGTGGAATAGTGTCTCAGTACGATCCTCGGAAAGTGATCCAAGCTCGGTATTTGAACGCAGTCATCAAAAACCTTCAAAATCTTCGAAACCAATGAAATTGTACCAAACCATCGATAACTTGTTTTCTAAGTCATTGCCAGAAGTGGCGACCGCCATGTTCATTGTGACGGCCGTCAATAGAACCTTTTGGAAACCCTATCCAACATGGCGACCGCCAACTCACATTGTGGCGATCGCCAATAGAACCTTTTCCAACCCAGAGGCCGCCAACTTGCATTATGGCGGTCGCCAACTCCAAATTGCCTGATGTGTCCCAAAACGTGACAACACCTCATTGGTTGAAGAATTCTATAAATACCGTACCCCGGCGTACATTTTCAATAGGAATTTTGAGTGGGAGAGACTCTGCCGATATACCGACCGATCCCGAGCCCCGACGCCGAAAGCCTGCTGAGATACCGAGTCCCTAATCTCCCATACCTACATTGAAGCCTACATTGCTTGGATCACTTCCCGAGGATTGGACAATTGGAGTACATTTCCCGACTTGAGGATTCCCCGACAATCTAGGTACCACGCTTGGATCCCCGGTCATTCTAGCCACATTCTCTATCTTTTGGGGTGATCGGGTTATATTTAATCTCAATTCATGTATTTTTTTTTATTTGCATAGTTAATCTTGTCATTATTTACATTGCTTCATTTAATTTAGTTGCTTTAATTTTATTTAATTTGGTTGCTTTAATTTCGTAATTTACACTTTCACACTAAGCACATTATATTTTTCTTTAATTAATTCAGTAATTAGTGCTAACATCAATTAACAATACGACTAAATAATGTCGTTATTATTATAATATAAAGCACTTACATAAAAA
>JAOTRH010167346.1:0-12560 GCA_034768845.1 Heliamphora exappendiculata
TAGGAGATCTCACGGCTCATTAGCTTCTGTGGCTATGCGAGAGTGGGACATGCTTGGGGATGTTGGGGAGTTTGATCGGTGTCTCGGGGAGACAGCGAGAGGTGCGACCTTATATTCAATTACTTCACAACCCACATTGGTTACACGCATGTTAGAGGCTCAGAGGACCTATCTGGAGGCTCAGAAGATACGGGGCTGCATTGCCAGTGGGTCAGATACAGTTGGATGGGTGGTGAGTTCAGATCAGAGTCTGAGGTTGTTAGGGAGATTGTTTGTGTCGAAGTCGTGCCGTGCTGAGGTGCTACCTGAGTTTCATCACTCATTTCTTGCAGTGCATCCGGCGGGCTCGAAGATGTTTCATGATCTACGCTGTCAGTTTTGGTGGACGGGTATGAAGAGGGATGTGCTCCGATTCATTTCTCGATGCTTTACTTATCAGCAAGTAAAGGTGGAACACTAGAGACCTGCAGGATTTTTGTAGCCGTTGCCTGTATCTGAGTGGAAGTGAGAGAATGTCACTATAGATTTTGTATCAGGACTTCCACGCTCGCCGAAGGGACATGATGCAGTTTTGGTTGTGGTCGATAGGCTGATGAAGTCAGCACATTTTCTTCCCATTCGAGTAAGAGACTTAGTGGACAAATTGGGTAGGTTGTATGTTCAAGAGATAGTCCGACTACGCGGAGTACCTATGATTATTGTTTCTGATCGAGACCCACGCTTTACATCGCGCTTTTGGCAGAGTCTTCAGGTGGCCTTGAGGATGAGCTTGACTTTTAGTACAGCTTTTCATCCTCAGACTGACAGTCGGTCTAAGAAGACCATTCAAATTTTGGAGGACATGCTGAGAGCCTGCGTGCTTGATTTTTGGGGTTCGTGGGAGGATCACTTAGCATTGGCAGAGTTTTCATACAACAACAGTTTCCAGTCCAGCATTGGGATGGCACCGTATGAGGCTTTGTATGGTAGCCTGTGTAGATCGCCTGTTTATTGGACAGAGGTGGGAGAGACCGCTGTTTTGGGACCCGACTTGGTACGGGAAACGACAGAGGTGATTACAGTGATTCGTCAGCGACTGGTGATAGCTCACAGCCGCAAGAAGAGTTATGCTGATCGGAGGAGGTGACCGTTAGAGTTTTCTGTGAGGGACCATGTATTTTTTAAGGTCTCGCCTCGTAGAGGGATGATGAGATTTGGTCGTAGCGCGAAGTTATCACCACGTTTTATCAGACCATTTGAGATCCTGGAAAGGATCGGGGTGGTAGCATACTATCTGGATTTGTCGCCTCAGTTAGCATCTGTGCACAACGTCTTTCACGTTTCAATGCTTCGGAGATATGAGCCGGATCCATCTCATGTATTAGATTGGACTGAGTTGCGAGTTGATGAGGATATAACGTATGAGGAGCGCCTGGTGAAGATCCTAGATACAAAGAAACAGGTGTTGCGGGGGAGAACGATTGTTTATGTCAAAGTTCAGTGGCTTCATCACGGAGTTGAGGAAGCGACTTGGGAGCTTAAGTCTGGAGTTCGTGTGAGATACCCAGAGTTGTCAACCTCATGACCTTGTAGTGAATTTCGAGGGCAAAATTCTTTAAAGGGGGGAGAGTTGTGAGACCCTGTATCGTTTGATTTTTGATATATACTCATGTTAGGTGTTTTGACGCCTTTTTAGCTTTTTCGCTTTAATATGCCTATATGAGTTTTGACGCATGATTTGGTTATTTTAAGCATGCGAGGTGGGTCTTGGGGGCCACGAAGAGTTACGAGGTGAATTTCAAAATTAAAAAAAAAAGATATTTTGGAGGCCTATAAATATCTAGAGTTAGATATTTTCAAAAGATATTTTCAAAATTTAACTCCTAAGTTTCCTCTATCTTCTCCCTGCCTTCTCTCTAACTTCTCGGGGGCCTGAGGCTTAGTTTTTGTCGGACCAACAGCCGATCCTTGCTATTGACTTCGTGGTCTATGCATTAGGGTACTATATGTAATCCAATGAGGTAGGATCTTAGATTCTACTGCTGTATTAGGGTACTATATGTAATCTTGTGCACTTCTACCATTTAAGAACGCATGAAAAGGTGATTTATGTTTTAGATCTAGTTTTGGTTTTAAACTATTTTTGACACTTTCGGTGAATGGAAGTGTGTTTTGAGGAGTTTCCTTTCGAGGTTTTGACGCGAGGCTTGGGTATGTTGATGTTGGAGGATGTTTGGGGGTTTGATTTGATGTTTAGAAGCAAAAACATGCAAAAATTGTAGCTCAAAAACACTTTATGGGTGAGTTCAGTCGACTGGATCATCATGCTATGAGTTCAGTTGGCTGAACTCATGAGTTCAGTCATGAGTTCAGTCGACTGGAACATCATGCTATGAGTTCAGTTGACTGGACCTGGGAGGTCAGTCGACTGAAATTGTTTCTGTTTTGGTCCATCATTTTCAATGAGCATTTCAATCGACTGGGGGCTTGGGCCAGTTGACTGAATCCCTGTGTGAGTGCTTGGTGTTTGTTTTGATGGTTCGGGTGGTTTGTTTGGGCAAAGGATGGTTTGCAAAGGGGGCTTTTACAAAAACCTTTGAGAGAAACGTGTTTACCGGAGGTTTGGAGCTTGCCCTTAGGGTTGGGGCTCACTTTCTAAAACGTTTTGATGAAAATACATTTTCACATGTTTTGGTTTGATCTCCATGGTTTCATAGATTGGATCTCTGGCTTATACATGCGTTGTATAACTGCTGTTGGAAAAAATATTTTGAAATCTTTGTTGATCTCCATGTTGATGGATGGATTTTGATCTCCATGTCGATGGATGGATCTATATACATGTATAATGTATATTTGCGAAAATGTTTTGTAGTTGATGTTACAGTTCAGTTTTTTGAAGATTATATAGATATATCGAGATGACGTGTATTTGGTACGAGTTGCCATCGGTGTAAGTCCAAAAACGTGCGCAGCGTAGGTACTCAGGTCCTTCGGGTTAGTCCCCGTAAATTCAGACATTTGGGTGCTTAGTTCCATCGGGTTGTCGCCCATAAATTAAGTGGTACATTATGGTTCTTCGTATAGAACTTGTTATTATCTAGCGAGTCTTGAATGGCTGGGGTTTAGGGTAATGGACATGAGTCTATAGTTGCTACATTTATTTGTGTGACAGAATCGGTACATAAGATCATATTCTTCTTCTTTTCCACGATGATACATTTTGTGAGGGAACAATGTTTTTGATTGCTGTTTTTCCTTAACTGTGGTTGGTTATTTGCAATATTTGCATCGCATGATTTGAAGGATGAAAACATTATTTTATGTTAGTAAAACCGTTTTGGGAGACTTATGTAGTATGATGGGAAAACTTGGGATTTGTGAAAAACTTTTTGAGTTGTGGTTGAGTTTAGCTCCCACTCATATGGTTGCATATCTTCCTGCTTTACAGTTTATTATCTGTTTCTATTAGGCTTCGGCTCACGGGTGGGATTTTTCTGTCAAACCATTTTCAGGTGATGCTGTGGATGAGGAGTAGCTTTGGTGGTGCCCGCAGTGGCGGAAGACTTTTATAGTTTTTCTTTTTGGTATGCCTATTTTTGAAGGCATGTTTTGTACGTCGTAAGGCAATATACTGTATGCATGTTAGAATTATATGCCTTTTATATATGAGATACACTTTGCTGGGTATTTCATTGGTTTCAATAGGCTGATTTCAATGTATGAAAACCTATATTTTCATATACAATGGATGCTTGGTAGATTTTCACGTGACCCCAGATTTTGGGGCGTGACAAGTTATGTATTTACAACAACAAGGCATTCAACAATAGTGTAAAATACCTAATCAAGAGAATTTGCAATTTAATTCAAAGGCATTCTAAATTTATGAAAACTTGTACATCAACTCAAAATGTTCAAGATACTTAACGGGTGTATATATGAGAAATAATAGCATGATCCAAGCATTAATTACATTCCATACATACACAGAGCATGATGACCGTTGTTATAAAATTGAGATATGTCATTTCACAAGCACAACAATTAAGTGTTAACTAAAAACAACCAACAATTATAAAAAAACATAATATTTCCACAACCATCATCACAAACACATTAAACATACAAGGAAATGTTTAACAATTACATCTTCTTCTTCAATAACAAAAAAACTACTAAACTTCTTTTTTCTTCTCTCCCCTTCACTGCTTCTTCTCTCCTTTTGTAATCATCAAAATCAGATGCTGTCGAACTATTTTTTCTTTTGCTTCTTGTCTTCGGCCACTTTCCTTCGTTCATGTGCACTTTCTTTGGAGGTTCATTCTTTCTTAAATGTCTTCTCTTGTTCTTTAAGGGCAACAAATGAGGATGCCCAAGCCAAGTCAGCCTGGCGCTTCAATCTTGCTTCTTTCTTTTGCCTTCGTTTCCCTAGGCTAAAACTGTTTAGCCCAAGCATCTTGAATCCATTTGAGATGGTCTTCTACCTTTCTGGTATTCTATTGCATTGCAATGACGACACATTTGTCATATTCCTTTCAAACTTGCTGGAGAATGGATCCATTTTCCTTCATAATGGACGCTACACTATCGTTTACGGTTTTGCTCATGGAAAGGCCAGCATTGCATGCGTTTTTAATTTCCCTTCTCAAAGTACAATTGATTTTGTTTAGATATTTGACTTTATTAGAGATAGAGGACACCTTATAACCGATATCAAAGAGATCCGCAGCAACTTTCGTTTGAAAGGATGCTATAGAAGAAGTTAATCCCTTGATAAGGGAGACAAGATCTACAAACTCGTGAGATGAGGGACCAGCAGGAGGAACAGACGAAGATGTAACCGAAGGAAGAGAAGGGACACAGGTGAAAGAGGAGTCGGGTACATTATGTCTGGTATGTAGAGGAATGGGGGAACCAGAATCAAACGGGATAAGAGAATTGGCACTAACAGAGAGAGGAAGAGGGGTCCTACTAGATGATGGTGGAACAGGGGAAGGGGAGGTAAGATTTCTACATTTTGTAGACTAAACACTATCAACTTTTGAAATTTACATATGTTTCAAGGTGCCCTGTCCATATAAATCATGTTTTAAAAAGAAAATTCCCTTCTCGGTGGACAGATCAACACCAAAGTGTCGAAACACATGGGTAAAAAAATATGGCATGAGGAAGGGAGAAATTAGACTTAGAATGTGATTGCAATATGTCAAAGACGAAAAGATAACTAAGATCCAATTTCTTGCCTTCGCAGATGCACCACATAATAAAAATATACATAAAGGTCACATCACCAAAATTTTTAGATTAGGGCAAAAAAATGTGATTGATAAAATAATGCAAAATTCTCATTTCGAGCTTTAGGGAGTTAGCCTCAAGAGGTTTTGAAGGGTCAATCTCTTCGAGTTCAAAAATTTGTTTCACTGTATCATGAATAGAGAAACCGTCAATAATTCTCTTTTTCTTGTTGTAAGCAACAAATAATCGACCCTCAAGGGGACCGAGGATCTCATTCAAGGTTTTAGAGGTTAAGTGAATGTATATACTATGAACCTGGCTTCGTTTTATTTTCATAATGTTTATTCGATGTGTTGGTTAGTGCTTTAATCGTTTTAGTAAAGTATATTTATATATGTGTTGTGCATGCGGGGTTTGGTTCTGCTTCTTCTGTTCGGGTTTCCACCTAGCAATGGCTGCTCGAACGGTGGTTTGTTCGCTCGAGTGGGCCTATGATAGAGAGTTGAGTCAGTGGAGGACCACTCGAGTGGATCCCTGCTCACTCGAGCAGATGGCCTGGTGTGAGATTCTATAAAGACAGCTCATGCCTTGGTTTTTGAGCAAAAATTTGTCTTGTAAGTTTACTTTCTCTCTCTACACATAAACTTTGCCTTCTCTCTAGCTTTAGGCTTGGTTTGGGTCCGAATCTTGGCGATTGGATAGTCAATTCTTGATATCCTTGCTGTGGGCTTCACGTTCATCCGAACGGAATCGTGTCCTGGCAACTTTATTTTCTCGCTGGTGTTCAAAGCTTTGAGTCTTATCTCGCCGAGGTAGGATTATAGACTATCTTGTTTTAAAAGGGTGCTACGTGCGATTATATGTATTTTTTACTATTTAAAATGCTATAAATGTTGAACTTTGTGTTTAAATTGTGTTTGATTGGGCAAAAAGCATATTTTGCGATTGTTGTGGTTTATTACAAAGTTGGTGGATGTGTTGGTATCCGTGGTTTTCAAAAAACAAGTGGCTTGAAAATGGAGAAATTTATGTAAAGGTTATGAAAAATCTAAATTTTGGAGGTGTGGAGCTAACCCTTGGGGTTGAACTTGGGTTGTAAACGTTTTGGTTGAGATGTCAATTAATCTCAGTGACTATCACAGAAGATATGATGTGTGTGTTTTGATGTTTAGTACATGGCTATATGCGTACCTAAAACTGTTTAGTCATATCACGTGTCGTGTGATGAATTGCATATTAGGACAAGTTGCTGTCCTACGGTGAAAGATCATGAAGAATTGTGTATTAGGGCAAGTCATTGTCATACGGTGAAAGACCGTGAAGAGTTGCATATTAGGACACGTAGTTGTCCTGCGGTGAAAGACTGCAAAGAATTGAATGATTGGGTTAGTGTTATCCTATGGTAAAAGATCGTGAAAGAGTACGAGATGCATGCGAGCATGATGGTTATGTGCTTACTACTGTTGAACGTTATGAAATGATATAAAACTTGTGGTTTTGAGTAGTAAAACCGTTTATGGGGGCTCGTGTGAGTCGAAATATCTATCTTATTCGTATTAGCATGTTTTGCTTTTAAATTTATGCTGGTCTATTTCCTATGGGGTTTCGGTTCCCATTGTGGGATTTAAAAAACCTTTTTTAGGTAATTTTGATCTCGGGAGATGATTGAGTGGAGCTTGAAGAGGCGGAAGACTTTTATTAGTTTTCTCTTTTGTTATGGAATTATGTATTGATGTACTTTTTTTGTTGGATTCAAAACATGTTATGTAAGGCCCTAAGATTATGGTTTCATATGTTGTTTGCATATGAGATGTGGGCTCGTAATGGGTTTGGGAATTCCCGGTTTAAAAGGTTTTGTTCTAATATAAAACGTTGGTATCTAAGTTTTTGAATTGTGTGGAAAGATTTCCTTATCCAATTGATGTTTTGTCCTAATATTTTGCTTATTCAAATCCATGTTCAGAAATCATGTTTTAGGTTTGTTTTTAAGACTCAAGAAGATTTTCTAGTTTCTGGCTGTAAAATCTCTCTGGCGTCTCCCCGCTCAGGCGGGCCCCTGAGTGCTCAAGCAAACAGTCCCTGTAACTAAAAGTTAGGTTTTGGTTGGAAACGCTTGGGGTTACCCCTTTTTGATTCAACTGTCATATGTGTTTATTATTTTACAAGTAAAATCTCATTTTCGATTTGATCTTCTCCCCGTTAGGGTTCGAGCGGTTTTGGTGGATTGTGGTATTTTAAAATAGTTGTTTTGTGAGTTTTTCATGTGACTCGGGTTTTGGAGCATGACATATACCATCCAGCTAAGTGGTGATGGTTATGATATTAGGGTCGGTGATTTTGAAATGAGCGTAGAATAGTTTGACGAGTGTAGGGTAACGGTGTTCTTGGATATGGAGTAAGTTCATCCAATCGAGATTGGAGAACAACTCAGAGAATTTCATTTCTATTGAATCAAAAAACTGAAAATCAATAGATCGACCGGGGGATAAACCTTCGAGTCGCAAAAGAAGCGAAGTAGTGATTACTGTACTTACTGAACTGGAATTTCAAAGCGGGTTCGATTGGAGTGATGTTTGAAGGTCTAGTCTTGCTCATCTTCGATTTCTTCTGGATCTTCTGTTTCTTTGCCACTCTAGGGCTTGACTATTATGGTTGGTTTACTAAAAATTATATTTTTATTATTTAATTTTATTAGTTTTCTATTTTATGAGAATCTTAATGAGTAATGTATGCAATATCATTTCTTTGATATTATGCATAGATGTCCTTTATTCTATACAGCAATTAATGTAGTGTGTAGAGTACGATTTACACACACAAGATTAAATTTTAGATTTTTGCAAAATATCAGTACAACTGTAGTACGGAGTTTTAGTAGGCATGTATTGGTTACGAAAAATAGACAAAAGCACAATCTATTGTTCCGACTCTATGTGTTAGTACACTTTGTGTGTATTGAATGGGACACATTGGGGTAATCAATTTTATTTGATTATATAAATTAATTCACACTCCAAGGTTATAATGAATATTGCTTATGCTCTTAATCTTGAAATAATTATTAATTTGCGTATATTTAATATTCGTTGTTTTGATTCATTAGAGAGTACGATCTTATATGGATCTATATTCCGGTGAGTTGGATAGCGATATTATTTATATAGTAAATATTAATTATTGACGGAATCCACATCTCGAATAATCAGGATTGACGATATCCCCTTAAGAAAGCTTATGAGTTTTGACTAGGCCAAATTCTGCAGGTGGATTTGATTATCCGGCGGTCTAATAAGTTAAGTAGAAGGGTTTAAGAAATTTTAAGATGCTGATTAAATTAAGTTATCAGTAATTAAATTTAATTAGCTTGTATCGAGAATCTTAACGTGGGGAGACGAGTTAAGAATTTAATAACAGGAACTCAATGCAAGAAGTTTTTGAGATTATGGCTTAGAGTGCAATTATAGTTCTTTAGTGGTATGAACTACAATTTAGTGTTTTATAAAAATTACAAAAATCGTTGCAAGATTTTCATAATTGCAGATACCGCTATGAGGTTTGCTTTATTGCGAAAATCGCTGGATACGTATCTGTGTTCTACTAGAAATCTTTGTTATAATTACTCTACAGGCCCCTGCTGTAACTCTATAAATATGCGGGTAGGCTGAACCAAATTCATTAGTTGTTTTCAAGACTAAAGATGTCTAGGTTCTGCTGGTACGAGTTCTCGAAGGTTTGTAACCTACACTACGTTTGGAAATCGCATAAAGAAATACAATAGAAGGTCTGACGGGAGCGTCAACTTGGAATTAAAATTGTAGTTGAAAAATTGGCCGATAAAAGGTATTCTTCTAAATTAACTGTGGTTGCACGGGTTTAATTTTGATCGTTCGACATCAAAAGTTTTATCTGGAGCTCGTTTCGAGGTTTGCCCATCCAGTTATTTTTTTACCAAAAATTATTTACAAAAATAATGATCTTAGCAGTTCTATCTCCAACAATTAGTATCAAAATCATTTTGTTTGTTGTTTACGATTTATCGGAGCTGGATAGTTTTAGAACTGTGCTTATTTTGTTTTGCATGTGTTCTAATCCCGATTTTATGATCATTTGTTTATTCATGTTTGATTGAATGATTTGGATGATGATTTATATCACTACAAGAAAAGGCATCAACAGCGACGAGAATAATCATCACTAAAAATTCAGAATTCGTCGCCTAAAACCTTTCGCGATGATTTCAATTTCGTCGCCAACTTGTCGCGGAACCCTGGTATGGGAAGATCTATTGGGACGATTTTGTGTCGTCGCTGATAGATCAACATTTACCGACGACAGAATCGTCGGTATTGACTTATCTTTGCTTACAAAGGCATTCGTCGCTAATGGTAATATCCGCGAAAAGAAAAATTCGTTGGCAATGATGTCTCTTTGCCTACAAGGTCAGTCGTCGCTAATGATAACAATCAATGACAAGGAATTTTTGTCGCCAATAACCTATCTTTGCCTCAAGAGCAGCCATCGCTGATTCCCCTAATTTGTCAGTAATGGTCACGTTTGCCGACGAAATATATGTCGCTATATAGTCACTAAAAGCACAAAATATTTTCAGCGACAAACATCATTTTTGTCGCTAAAAGTAAACCAAAAACAAAACTCCTGTAATTAAACTATAATGCTTTTTTCGCTAATCATACACAAAAAACTTGTATAACACAATAATAATCACCACAAAATGCATTCTCATCAATTCAATTCGCCAAAAATTTAACAATAATAATGTAATTCAAAATATATCCAAATAGAATAACAAGTTCTAAACATTTATCAACCGTTCAAAATATAACCGAATAAAAATGATAAAAATTATAAAATAGTTTATCAATTCCTCAATCCCAATAGCATGATCATCACTTCAAAAACACAGTAGAATTCCCGATCCGTATATGTTACAAGAAAAGAAAAGAAAATCATTGTTAAACTCTATAAAGTAAATATAAAATTAATAAAATTTTAAAAATATAAATTACATAAATTTCATTTTCATTATCTAACCTAAATTTGTATTGAGGTGCCCATTATTAGTACAAGTTTCTTTGGCTTAATAATGTGTACATGTCCGGACGTTGAATTAATGTGTGGTTTGTTTTCACAAGTTACATTACTCTAAATTGATGTATTCGTATGAGTATTAGAGTCATTTAATGATTTATCCAAAGTTTTGACCTCCTATGGCTTTTTGCGATTTTTTAAGTTTTAAGGTTAACAAACTTTCGTCTAATTCTCAAATCGGACGTCGAATTGATGTGTGATTTGTTTTCACAAGTCATATTACTTTAGATTGATGTGTTCGTATGAGTTTTAGAGTCATTCATCGGCTTATCCAAAATTTTGATATCTAACTCTCAAAATCTTAAAAAATCATTCGATAGCTAGATTAAGCTTTAGTACTATAGGTAGACTTACAAAGAAGAGCTCGATCCACCACTACCATTGTCGCGTTGGGACCATGACACTCCCATTTGGCGAACCACGAAATCTTGAAAAGCCTCAAACTTCTTATTATTCGCTTCAATCGTCTCTTGTTGCTGCTTTATTAACTTTTGTTGTTCCTTTATCATTTCTTCTTGAATCTTGTTCAACTCATTCAATGTTTCCACTTTATCTTGGAGAGTTTGGAACTCTTGTTGCGATTGTGAAGTCGAGCTTCTAGATGATGATGACCTCCCGCCAATTTCATATCCTTTTAAGTAACTGGAGCATTTTCCTAGTACATCAATTGCCATATGCTCTTGTGTGACTGGTTCTGCTCCAAGTTGTGATGCCTCTTTGCGTAACCTTTCAAACATTGCTTAAAAAATTTATAAAAAGTTAAACAATTAGTCATAATACAAAAAAAATATATTTTACAATTGAACACATACTTGAATATACTTACATGCAATTCAGTACATAAGGGGTCTACCTGGTTACTCACCACCATTCTAGTTTGCCTAATGCAATTTATGCCATTGAGCTAGTGAATATTTAACAATTGATATTTATATATCTTATTTTAAAACTAAAAACATATCACCTTGATGGCCATCGCAGCAGTAAAAGATTTACAGCCCATTATATGGTTGAACGACAACTTAGATCGGTTAATTTTTTTTTCAGCCCAAATATACAAAATGTTTTGATGAATATATAAGTTAAATATTGCTACTACTATTGCAATTCCAATATAAAAAACTTACTGCGTGCTTTTAAGATGTCAAAACATGATTAATCATATACTCCCAATCTTCTTGTTTTACTCCTTTGTATGGCTTAGTTTTCGGGTCATCACCCGCCTCTATCATGTCCACATAATGCCTTTTCATACGTGACTTCCCATCTTTATAAATATTTTGACATTTTTTCTCAATACAACTCCTAACAACCTCGTTGGTGTCGTAGTCTTTAATCTCAAACTTGTCTTGCATACATATGAATTATTAAATTAGAATTCATTTTCATACATACCAAGATAACTCTATGACAAATATTGAATTGAAATACTCGTGTTGCTTGTATAATTGGGGTTTTGAGTGCATCGTCAATATCGTCCCATTTTTTCACTCCCTGTAATGGTGTAGCCATTCTAATTTGTACTCCGAGTTCATTAGCTAGCCTAGTGGCATTCTCACCAATAGGGGCTCCAGCATCATCGGGAATCTCAACAGGGAGTGGGATGCCACCGTAGCTAGTTATGATATGTGATATTTTTTTTCCATGAGTTGGACCTCGATTTTTTCTAGATGTTGTAGCTGAAAAGACCAAATAAGTTAAACTTCATTAGTAGACAATTTGTATTATATTTCTAAACAATGCAATGCATATTAAATGTATGTCCAATTAAATATATAAAACATACCTATGGTCGTGCTGTCCTGGTAGATGTAGGAGACGGTGATGACAATGTAGTATGAGACATGGTAGCAATAGTCTCTAATGACTGTAATGGACGAGTTACCCTAGTATTTCGACCGGGGGTCATATCTGTTCTGACACAACATTGTTAATGAAATTTTATACACGGGTTTAGTTTAAAGGTCCTGTTAGCCCAAGGGCTTCTTTAATTGATTTTGACAGTTTTTATAATTCATTTTCTATAAATAATTGTCTTTAATTGAATAATAATTTTTATTTCCAAATGAAAGTGTTAACCCAAGTTGAACAATCAAGGCTGACACCTTAGCCAAAAAGGTATGACTTGATTCAAACACTTAAGAATTCTTTAAAAAAGATTATTCTTCTGTGTTGATTGAAATACAAGTCAAATCACTTGAGGCAATGTGCACTTGAATCTTATCAAGTATGTC